>CANUEX010055976.1:0-18816 GCA_948099535.1 Jatropha multifida
ACCTCTCAATTAAGCCTTAGGAAGCTTATAAAACTTCACTCCTTAGCTTTTCCTTTCCCTTTGCTTAATGGTTCTCCCACTTCTTCAAAGTAGGAAAAATATTCATCAAAATCAAAAATTAACACACAAGATAGATGGAGCGTGATTTAATGCATTAATTTCATGTCTAATCCTAGAATTCTACTCATTAAATCATAAAACTCAAAATTCACAACTTACCTCTTCAATGACAACTTCAATTCTCTTAGTCTTTAATCACAATTTCCAACTTCTACCACTTAGTCTTAAGGTTTAATCACAATTCTTTGGTTTAATTAGGTAGTTTAGTGGTAATTTGTGGTAGAAAAATGAAAGAAAATGGAGGAAGAAGAGAGAGTGAGAATGGCGTGGAGATGGAGATGGAGAAGAAAGAGAAAGTGTTGATGAAGTGGTGGTAACTTAAGTAGCAAAGTCAAACTTTGCTTCCTCATTTTATGCCAAATGAATGGCTAAGATCAAGTCCTAAGTAATCCCATCCAATGGCTCTAAATATTCCTCAAATAATTCTCTTCTAAATATTATTTACCTCCACAAATTAATTAAATTAATTCCACAAAAACAATCCCTCATTTATTCCTTAATATACCACACTAAAAATGATGTTCATTAGTTGCCGCAATTCTCCAAAAATATTCATGAAATATTTTCTACCCACCTAAATCATGCAAACATGCTCTAAAAATATTAAATAACATATTACACACACATAGTAATTTTTTCGTACCGAAATAATACCAAGTCCCGGACCGATGGAATTATTCACAGACCGGTAAATCACTATTAATGAAACTGAAAAAAAATAGTCCATTACATGTCTTGTTCAGGTTGTTAAAATCAACATACAACCTCCATTTTCCATTAGACTTTGACACTAAGACTCGTTCGCCAATCATTTTGGGTAATTCACTTCCCTAGTAAACCTCACCCTCAAAAGTTTGTCAACCTCAACTACTATGACCTGCTACCTTTTTGGACCTTGATTTTGATTTTTTTTATTTTATTCATTTGAAGTTTGGGTCAATGCTGAGTTTGTGGGATATAGTGTCAGGATCAACGCCAACTATATCTCCCACAATCCAAGCAAAACTGTTAATATTATGCTCTAAAATTGCATTAATATTATCCTAAACTTCACTCAATAGATCGGCCCCTAATATCAACTTCTTCCCCTGCCTCACTTCCCACGTGATCAGCTCACCTACTAGTGTTGGGCTGGAGTCTATATTTTTTCTAGGGATATCATAGGGTTGGTGTTCGGTTGGTTTTATGGGTAGTTCATTTTCTGGCATCCACATGATTGGTAGGGCGAGAGGAAACCTTTCAATGCTATCATGTATGCCTCCTGAGCTACTTTTTGGTACCCCCTAACAGCAATGACCTTGCCTTTATCAAGGTAAAACTTCATGGTGAGGTATTTAATACATGCGACAACTTTTAGTTCATACAAGGCTGGTCTTCCCAATATGGCATTGTACAGAAAGTGAATATTTGCCACCATGAACTCCAGCTTAAGTTTTCTTTATAAGACCTCAGTTCCAAGTTCTAAGGTTATGTTTATATACCCAGATACTTGCACAGGTTTTCCCACTAGGCTAACTAAAGGGTTTTAGACAAATTTAAGCTTTACCTGGTCTCATTTCAAAGCCTTATATACTTCCATAGTCAACAAATTGACTACACTACCTTCATCCACTAGGATTTTTTTCACTAAGTAGTTCTTGAAGATTCCCTCAATTACTAAGGCATCATTATGTGGGGTATGTGCAAGTTCGCCATCAGCTTTAGAGAATCTTATGCGCAGCCTAATGCTCAATTTTTGCTAGGATATAATTGAGTAGATCTCCCATGCCCTTCGCTCTCTGGCAGAGTTATTATTGCCTCCCAAGGAGCCACTGAATATGGGATGGATTGTACTTAGGGTATGACATTCTTTTAACTGCTTATCTCTTTGCTCACTATCTCTGAGCTCTCACAACGAATTCCTTCAGTTCATCTCTTTGTACTACGCATTCTATCTCATTCTTCAATTGCCAACAGGCCTCAGTCTCATGGCCTACATCTCTATGGAACTCGCAATACTTGTTCTTATCTCAGTAACTCAAGGTATCTTCTTTTACCTTTCTAAAATAATGGAACTGGACCTGATCCCCCTATTCTTATATCCATGAAAATAACTCCGAACGTGGCCTGTTCAGAGGGGTAAATTCTCAATCTTGCTGCGATCTACCATCCCTTGAGTATGGAGTTTGAACAGAGTAACAAGTACAAGCGGCCACAATTCTAGAACTGTCGAATTTAGTTTCGAAACTAACAGTTCCAGTTCTAAAAAATTTGGAACCGAAAATTGACGGTTATGGTTACAGTTCAAAACTAAACGATTACGATTTTGGCTTTAGTTTCTTAACGATTCTACAATCGACGGTTCCAACCGGTTCTCTAATCAGTTTTTTGACGAATCGCATAATTGTGAAATAAAAAATTAGAGAATATTTTTTCTTAAAATTTAAAATTTAAAAATTTGTGAAATAATTTCTAAAAAAATACCCTTAAAAAATAAAAAAAATGCTTGAACTTAATTTATTTTTTTTTAAAAAAAGTCTTCAACTTAATATATTTTTTTAAAAAAAGTTCAAACGTATTTTTCTTTTTTAAAAAAAATAAAAAAAGAGCTTCAACTCAATTTTTCAAAAATGAAGTTGCCTCATATCCTCTTGGGGTTTAGAGGAATCAATGCCCACGTAGTTTTTATTTACCTCGTACCAATTTCATCCCTTTTACTTGAGTCGCTATTTCTACCATCGGTTGATGTTCCCATGGAGGACCCATCACAAAGATCATATAAATCTTCATTTTTTATACTCTTTTGTGTTCATAGTTTGGCCTTACTCGAATCATCCACACATGATTGTGCTTCTAGTGAATCAAGTGTCATACTAGATCATGTTTCATCAAATATGTTTCCTCCTAGACTAAAAGCTTGTTTAATCACAACAGTGGACACTGGAACTACTAAAACTTATTTTGTAATTAGTGAAAGGGTTGAAAATGTATTGGTGTGACGACTACACCAATCTAGAATTCAAAAATTATTATTTGCAAAACTATCACCAAACTCAAAAGAAGTGGTAAGGTAATTATCAAGTTCGGAAAAAAAAAACCAAATCCCCTAAGTCTTTTTTGTCTTTATAATAATATATATTAAACAATACCAACAGTTACCGCTTCAGTTAGGAATGATTGATTATTAAATTGAGAAGAATTAGAACTAGATGAACTAGAATATTCAATAAATTGAATATATAATTCTATAATATTTTTTCTAACTTGATGCAATACTACATTTATATTAACACTATCTTTTACATCAAGATTTAATATTTTATAATAAAGAGTCAAATATTCAAACAAAATTTCAAATTTACATCTAGGATCAAATACACAAGCAACGAGAAAAAGGAGTAATATATTTTTAAAATAAGATGGCCATTTTTTCATTGATAAAACACAATTTTGTAAAATATCACCATTTTCAAATTTTTGAAGTGCACTAACAATATTAATGCATATAGGCAAAACAAATGAGATGTGGCATAACAAACCACACTAAATTTATATGTAGTATCATTAAAAAATTTTAAAATATCCAAAATTTTTCCGCAAAACTCCCAATTTTTGTGGATATAAATTAATTTCTTCAATATTTTTAATAATAAAAAAACACAATAATAGGTCATATTTTTATAGTATTTTTAGCTTAGTTTTTGTTAGTTTTAGCATTTTTTTAATTACTTTGATTAGTTTTTATTTAGATTTATTTATGTTTTTAATTAAGTTTCCTTGATTCTTGATAAGGTTGATTTGAAGGGTTTTTAGCAGGAAAATAGCCAAAATTGGCATCAAAGAGGGTTGCAACTAAAATTTGAACTCAAAAGCTCAACATGGCCAAGTCAGTAAAGTAAACGGCCAAGCCATGGCACATGCCACGACCATGTTAACAAGAAAGCTGAAAATTCAAGTGAGCGAATTCAACTATTTAGTTTGTGTAGATTTGAAGTCTGGGCATGGCCTATGCAAGAGACTGCATGAGAATAATAAAAGGGCCCACCTTAGCATTGCTCCCACCCAATGTGGTGAAATAAGACTCCTGATTAGGAAGAAATACAACATAAAATCAGTTTCCTACTTTGATAATGTTTCATCCTAATTAGGCCAGTTAGTTTCCTACTCGGATTCGAAGACACCCTATGAAGTCTATATAAAGAGAGATCACCACAGCAAAATTTATGATATTATTTTTCCTTATTCAAGATATAATTTATTATTAAACTTAATGCTTCCAAGCAAAATTTCTCCTCTAATCTATTACATGGGAATAATAACTTAATGCAGAAGCTATATGGTTTGACTCATTGGGGGTTTTCATTATTTAATGACCTTAAGTTATGAATTCTTGAATGAACTATAAAACTTAATAATTTAATTCATGTCTGATTGCACTATTGAGAAATAGGTAATTAGACGGGGGTTAAAATAGCTAATAATACATCGGAAGAGCTTGTTAGTGATTTTCGAGTTGTTTTCCCTACTTGAAAAATTAAAATTGATTAACAAACTGATGAAATAAATTGGGTAGAATTAAGTGAAATCAAAATCCCTAGTAGCTTTTAAACCTTGATTTCTTTCTATCAACTAATCTTGCTTAAATTCTTTTTTATTATTTTATTTTTGTTATCTTTTTACAATTATTGTCTTTATTATCATTTAAATAATGGTAGGTTAACATAATTTTGGTACTTGGTAAACAATTTTTGTGGGACGATACTCTACTCACTCTTTATTACTTGTTGCGATTTCGTACACTTGCGAAAAAATGCTGTCAAGTTTTTAACATCGTTGAAGGGGATTGGCGTTACCAATATCAATACTAAGTACCCTATTATTATTTAGATATTTATTTTTCTATTATTTTAACTTTCTTTTCTAAATAATTTTCAGATGATGATCTCATAGCGTTGAACCTTTAGCCTTTTGTCGTAAAATTGAAAAGACTTGTCGAAGGAATAATGCTGCAAGAAGGAATCGAGAGCGGGAACAAAGAAGGAAATCAAACATGGCTGGATTAGGGGATGAAATACATGATTTAGCGGAGCAAGAGGAACATGAGATATTACAGCATCAGCTGGAGCAAAATCAAAGGCTTCTTGTTTGCACTTTACGTGATTACATTACTCCTTCTCTAAATTGAACCACCTCAAGTATCACCAAGCCTAGGGTAGAAACTAACAACTTTAAAATCAAACCTGCAATCATCCAAATGCTTTCTACCTAAATCCAATATGGAGGCTCACCTAGTGAGGATCCCAATGCCCATATCAAAAATTTCCTAAAGTTTTGTGATACTTTTAAGCAAAATGGAGTTTTTGAGGATGCCATTAAATTGAGATTTTTCCCTTTAACCTTGAGAGATAAAGCACATGCTTGGTTACAATCATGCCCTGCAGGAAGTTTCACTACATGGGAGGAATTAGCCTAAAAATTTTTGGCTAATTTCTTTCCATCTTTAAAGACCACCAAGCTTCATAATGAGATAATGATATTTTCCCACCATGATCAAGAGAGTTTGTATGAAGCTTGGAAGAGATTTAAGGACCTGTTGACGAAGTGCCCACATCATGCTTTACCCAACTAGTTATAGGTATAAGTTTTCTATAATGCATTATCTCATAACATTAAGATTCCTTTAGATGCAACTGCTGGAGGATCTTTTGAAAGGAAGGGGATTGATGATGCTTATGACTTGATAGAAGAGATGGCTAGCAATAGCCATTATTAAAGTACCTCAAAAAGGAAAAGGACTATAGGAGTCTATGAGATTGATGTCATAACTGTGCTCAATGCCAAAGTAGATAATATGGTAAGGAAGTTAGATCTGTTGACCACTAACTTTGTTAATTCTACTGTGCAAGCATGTGAGAGGTGTAATGAGCAACATGGAATTGGGGAGTGCATGTTGGATACTCTAAATCCTCAAACTTTAGAGCAAGTTAATTATGTTATGAATCAAGAAAGGAAGAATTACCCATATTCTAACTTTTATGATAACAGGTTAAGAAATCACCCTAATCTTTCTTATGGGAATCTAAACAATGCCTTGAATGCACCACCAGGTTTTCCTTCGCAGAAAAGAAGGTTCATCATGATCTCCTTACTGCTCTTTCTAAATCCCACATGGAATTCATGAATGAAACTCTGGAGAATCACAAAATGCAATAAGTTGCGATAAGGAACTTAGAGATACAATTTGGACAATTCGCAAGCATGATGGCCTCAAGACGTCAAGGTACGTTACCTAGTAATATTGAGAAAAATCCTAAAGGACAAGTACAAGCTATTACTTTGAGTAGCAAAGAATTGGAGGATCCACCCATAAAGGAGGATGGAAAGAAAGAGAAGAAGGAAATCCCCATCATTGATCTTAGAGAGAAAGAAAAGTTAAAGCCCTATGTCCCACATGTTCCTTTCCCTCAAAGGCTTAAGAAATCAAAGGATAATAAAAGCTTTCTCAAGTTTCTTGATGTGTTCAAAAAGCTTCTAATAAATATTCCTTTTGCTGAAGCTCTTGCTCAAATGCCCAGTTATGCAAAATTCTTAAAGGAGATCTTTAGCAAGAAAAGGAAGATTGATGATCAAGAAATGGCAATGTTAACATAGGAGTGTAGTGCAATCATTCAAAATAAATTACCTCCTAAGTTAAAAGATCCAGGAAGTTTTTTATCCTTGTAATATTGAAAATCTTGACTTTGATAAAGCTTTAGTTAATTTAGATGCAAGTATTAATCTTATGTCTTATGAGCTTTTTAAGATGCTAAGGATGGGAGAACTAAAGCCAACACAGATGTCTTTACAATTGGCAGATCGCTCGATCAAATAACCGAGGGGAATCATAGAAGACGTGCTCGTTAAGGTAGGTAAGTTTATTTTTCCTGTTGATTTTGTTATCCTTGACATTGATGAAGATAGAGAAGGATCCCTCATCATTGGAAGACCTTTTCTTGCAACCATGAGAGCCCTGATTGACATTCATGAAGGTAAGCTTACTTTGAGCGTAGGTCAAGAGGAGGTTGTTTTTATCATCTTAAATATTCTTTCTTAGGTGATAACGATTCTTTTCCTGTTATTATTTCTTCTCACTTATCACTTGATCAAGAGAAAAGGTTGTTGCAGGTATTAAATAGGCATAGAAAAACTTTAGGATGGTCAATTTCAGATTTGAAAGGGATCAATCCAAGTGTATGCATGTACAAGATCTTGATGGAGGAAGACTACAAGCCTACAATTGAGAACCAAAGGAGATTAAATCCAAACATAAAGGAAGTAGTCAAAGCAGAAATCATAAAGCTTCTAGATGCCGAAATTATCTATCCAATCTCGGATAGCAGTTAGGTAAGCCTTGTGCAAGTTATTCCTAAGAAAGGAGGTATGACAATTATTTCTAATAATAATAATAAGTTAATTCCCACTAGAACTATCATAGGTTGGCGTGTGTGTATTGATTATCATAAATTGAATAAAGCAACACGTAAAGATCACTTCCCTTTACTTTTTATTGATCAAATGCTTGAGAGACTTGCAGGTTATCCTTACTATTACTTTCTAGATGGTTATTCAGGGTATTTTCAAATACCCATAGCTCTTGACGATAAAGAAAAAACCACTTTCACTTGCCTTTATGGTACTTTTTCTTATAGAAGAATGCCTTTTGGGTTGTGTAATGCACCTACGACTTTTCAAAGGTGTATGATGTCCATATTTTCTGACATGGTTGAAAAATTCATTGAAGTTTTATGGATGATTTTTTTGTGTTTGGTTCTTCTTTTGATTCTTGTCTTCATAACCTTTCTCTAGTAATGCAGTAATGTGAAGACACTAACCTTATCTTGAACTGGGAAAAATGTCATTTTATGGTTAATGAAGGTATTGTTTTAGGGCACAGAATTTTTAAAAAGGAGATCGAGGTGGACGAGGCTAAGATTGAAGCAATTGAGAAGCTACCACCTCCGAATTCAATAAAGGGAGTTAGAAGTTTTCTTGGTCATGCAGGTTTTTATAGGAGATTTATCAAGGACTTCTCAAAAATCACTAAACCTCTTTGTAATTTATTAGTTAAAGATGTTTCTTTTGATCTTAATGAAGAGTGTTTGAATGCTTATAACAATTTGAAGAAAGAATTGATTTCAGCTCCTATAATTGCTAAACCAGATTGGAGCCTACCTTTTTTAGGACAACGTGGCTTTCTCGCGCGTCTCATGGTTTTCTCAATAGTTTGTTGAGTAAACCGAATCAAACAGGCTTAGTTTATTTTATTCAATAAAATTTATTTTTCTCCAATCCCATTTTAGTCCTCAAAAAGAGTTTCCTTACTTTGGTAAGTTTTTTGAAAATTGCTTTGAGTCGCCACCCTATTTTATGAAATCAGGAAAAAAATTTCTCGGATCAATTAATTCTTTGGAACTAATTAATCCGGCTTTAACCAGAGTGAGTCCAGGAGTTGGGTACGGAAATGGAAAGGTGTTAGGCACCCATTCTGCCCAGTCTAAATCAGCCTCCTAGTTGTCCAAAATATTCATTATTTAGTAATTACGGTATTAATTTAATTTGAGATGTAAAATTATTTTAAGCAATTTTAAAAAAATGTCATTCAAATAAATTATCACAAGTAAAACATTCATTTAGCATGAAAATTAAACAACCATAAAGAATGGGGGGAGGAAAAAAGATTACAAACCATCCTAATAAAATACATTCTACCCATTTATCCCATACATATTTCGAATTTCAATCCGACTAATACAAATCATCCTTAATAAAATTATTTCACATCAAATAAAATTATAACTAATCTATTACAAACTAATTAAAATGAGAATTCTCTTGAATTCTCAAACAAATTACATAAGCATTAATATAATCCCATTCAATAATAAATTACAAACCATATTCATATAAATAACATCAAACTCAGAATATTAACTAAGCAAAAACAACAATTATGTCACATTTAAGCATTCATACAACATGATTTATGTAAACATTAATTGAAAATCATCAAAATTCAAATATTAATTCAAAAATTGATAAATAATCATAAAATAAAAAATAAAGCATTAAAATAACAAAATAACATAATATTAATTGATGTCAGAAATGTTAAAAATGTTAGTGAGTTAGATAAATAATATATAATCATAATGGTATGAAGAACAAAGATTAAATGTGCACAAAATAAATGCTTGAAAATGAAATATAACAATTTTAATGTTGTTTTGAGCTCATGATCACAATGTTCATCTTGTTAGCTGAACAAAATTCAAATCCTTGTAAGAAATATTCATTAGAATTGCCAACATACTCATCCGGATCAAACATGGATTTTCGACCCTTAGGCTTTAACCCACTTTGATCTCAGAATATAGGCACGATTTGATGTTTTTAAGTTGCTTTTCTTCTAGAACTTATAGACTAACACCACTAGAAATGAATTGAGTCCCCTTCGAAGGTAAACGAAATCTATAATCACCAGAATATCGATAACAGAAGGGCATGTCAGCAAGCAAGAGGCATTTCTGGGCACCCAACCATGAGGACATTAGCCTTCCAAGGAAGGCATGCACCTTCATCGCTGGGCGTGGCGCCTTCCTTTAGAAGGCAGCGCCTTCGTTTCCTAAAAATGCAGCTAGCTTGTAGTGAAAACTAGTTTTTACATGTTTCTCTCGTAAAACCTCAGTTTCTTAGAATAAAAATTCATAAAATAAATTGAAAAGCATAATGGATTTGAATTTAGACTCTCAGTTACCTGATTCAGAAGATAAATATGAATTTGGTTGATGTTTGGTGAAGAACACCTCAAGAACACTTGATTTCTTCTCGATAATCTGAATCTATCTTGTTGATTCAGTGTTTCCAAAGACAGTTATGAGTCTATGACATACTGACTTCATGATGGTTACCCAAGCTTGCTTATAATCTAATAAAATTCTTAAGATTTATTATGAGGAAGTTGGTTGAAGGATGTTTTTTTTTTATTTTTTTTATTTTAGGTTTTTGGGTTTGTTGTGTTGTCCTCTAAAATTTTTTTTATCACCAAAAATCCATTCCTCCAAACCCTAAGCCTTAAGTTAGTATTTATAGGCAAATGGTAAAAACAACACTATTTGCTTATGAGGCAAGTGGGCCCCATGTGAGGGCCCCAAGCGTGGGCCCCCCAAATGAGTCAATTTTTAATTTTCCACTAAACCGACATGTGTATCAACGTAAAGCTTGAAAATTCATCCCAATTGGTCCTAGGATTCATTTTCGAGCCCCATTTCGGCACGAATCCCGAAAATGTGAAAATGACCCAATAGATTCGATTTCTTATCCTATGATATATAGTTCAAGAATGAAATCAATCAGACGTTTTGAACTTGTTCACTTATTAGGAACATCACCACCACTGATGGACCCCTAAGTGCCACTGTGGGTCCCATTTGTGGGCCCCACTTGGGCCACTGTAGGCTCCATTAGAAAACCTATCTAATTTTTATGAAATTAGTCCAAGTGATGCATAGAGTGTCCTAGGACACTGAGACATGTCCCGGGTGAACCTGAGATGTGCTTATGCGTCCCGTTTTGCTAGAAATATGAAAAAAGGTTCTATAGGTTGCCCTTCCTAGACTCAAATCATCACTTCGAGATCAAGTTCCTCGGGTGTTTCAACCTCTTCTTTAGCAATACAAGTTATCATCATTGAGTTTATTTTTGAGCAAAAATTGAGCGTCAACACTTTTGAACTTATGTGTGATGCTAGTGATCATGTTATAGGAGTTGTTCTTGGGCAAAGAAAGGAAAAGAAGTTCATGTCATTTACTATGCTAGTCATACCTTGAATAATGCACAACTCAATTATGCCACCAATAAAAAGGAGCTCCTAGCTATTATTTTTGGTTCTGATAAATTTAGAGCATATTTGATTGGAGCTAAAATAATAGTTTACACTGATCATTCAACTATTAAATATTTGTTGGCAAAGAAAGATTCAAAGCCTAGACTAATTCATGGGTTCTTCTTTTGTAGGAATTTGATTTGGAGATTCGTGACAAGAAAGGAATCGAAAATCTAGTGGCTGATCACTTATCAAGACTAGAGTTGGGGGAAGGAGAATAAGAAGAAGTCCAAATTAATGAAGATTTCCCCTATGAGCATCTTCTTCTTTCAGCAAATATGCAGATTCCATGGTATGCAAACATAGTTAATTACCTTGCTTGCAAGATTACTCCTCCTAATCTTTCTTATCAACAAAAGAAAAAAAATTCTCATGATGTTAAATTTTATTATTAGGAGGAGCCTTTTTTGTTTCAGTATTGTAATGACCAACTCTTTAAAGGATGTATGCCAGAGGAAGAAATGGAGAGTGTTCTTCAATTTTGTCATTCTTTAGAATGTAGAGGACACTTTGGAGGAAACAAGATGGTGGCACGTGTATTAGAAAGTGATTTTTATTGGCCAAACTTATTTAAATATGCTTTTAACTTTGTTTGTCTTTGTGATCATTGCTAAAGGTTAGGGAATATCTCCAAGAGACATGAGATGCCATTGAACAACATCCTTGAAGTGGAGATCTTTGATGTTTGGGGCCTGGATTTCATGGGACAATTCCCATCTTCTTATTCCAACCAATACATCTTAGTGGCAGTGGATTATATCTCTAAATGGGTGGAAGCCATTGCCCTTCCTAATAATGATGCTAAGAGTGTGATGAGTTTCATCAAAATTACATCTTTACACGTCATGGTACTCCTAATTACATCTTTACACATCATGGTACTCCTAAGGCAATTATCACGGATGGAGGTAAGTATTTTTGTAATAAGTATCTAGATTCTCTTCTTGCAAAATATGGTGTTACTCATCGTGTAGGTACCCTATACCATTCACAAACAAGTGGACAAGTAGAGGTAACTAATAGAGAGATCAAGAAGATTTTGGAGACTACGATTTGTCAATCAAGGAAGGATTAGTCTAAGAAGCTTGATGATGCACTTTGGGCTTCTAGAACTGCATTCAAAACACCAATTAGTATGTCTTCGTATCTATGGTCTATGGTAAGGCATGTTATCTACCTATAGAGTTGGAAAACAAGGCATATTGGGTGATACAGTTTCCGAATTTCAATGCCAAAGAGGTGGGAGAAAGGAGATTGCTTCAATTGAATATGATGGACGAAATGAGGATGCATGCTTATGAGAATGCCAAAATTTACAAAAATCGAACTAAAAAGTGGCATGATAAGCATATTATTTTGTGGAATCTAAGAGTCGGACAATAGGTATTACTTTATAACTCTAGACTTCGTCTCTTTCTAAGTAAATTGCGTTCTCTGTGGTTCGGACCATTCACCATAAAAGAAATTTTTCCACATATCGGTTGAGATTGTAGATGGAAATCAAAGCTTCAAAGTTAATGCTCAAAGACTAAAGGTTTATCAAAATGAAGCTTTTGATCTGATCAAGACTGCAATGAGCCTCACCTAAAAAGAAGGGGACCAATGAGTCGAGCTTAACGACGTTAAACAAAAGCACTTGTGGGAGACAACCCATATTTTATTTTAGATTTAAATTAGTTTTCTTTTTAGTGTGTTTAATTACGTTTAGTTTCATCTAAGTTTGTCTTTTTAGTAAGTATTATGGTCTATTTTCATTCACCAAACTTAAAAGAGTTATTTTTATGTTTTTCAAGTACTCAAAAATTGAACTAAGGGAAGTTCATGGCCTGGCCATGTAAAACGCCACGGCTGTGGCATCCGAATGCTAAAAAGAAGGCAATACTCAATACAGGCCATGGTCGTGGCTAGGAGCGATGCAAAAGGTGTGCCTTTTGAGCGCCACGGGTGTGGCACACCCAGCAGTAACAAACTTGGAGAGTCAGTACAGTCCACGAGTAGGGTATGGCACACGGCATGCCCGTGGCCGCCCAACAGAGGCAAACGGAGAGGTAGAGGGGTCCATGGGCAAGTTGTGGCATAGGCCACGCACGTGGCGCCATGCAAAAGTAGTTTTTAAAGGTATGTTTTCTCTCTCAACCCTAACTCTTCTCTTTTATTTTCTCTCAAAATCTCTCTCTCTCTCTCTCTCTCTCTCTCTAAAACACTCCATAGCCACATCTTTCTCTCTCTGAAAACCTCCATAACCACCATATCTTCATCTCCTTCTTCCCTTTATCTTTTTCTCTCTCTACACCCAATCTCTCACCCATGGCACCAAAGAGACAAAGAACCTCAACCTCATCTATAGCACATTCAAACGCTCTAGTTCCTGCACAAAATCCACAATGAGGAAGAAGCGCAACCACCACACCTCCACTGGAGATTCCACCACCACCATTCACACTCTCTACCCCGAAATAATAGAAAGGTACAATGGTCTTACTTTAAAACCTATGGTACCAAATAAATTCATTGATGAGCATGCTTTGAGTATGGTGGGTTTGAGAGATGCTATTATTGAGCCATTACAACGGATTGGGTGGGGTAATTTTATTACTATGAAGGATTACATTTTTGCACCATTAACTCTTGAATTTTTGAGTATATATGCTTCATGTATTTATCCTACTCTGAATACCGTTGAATCAAAAATATCTTTTCAACTGAATGAGAGGAGGCATGAATTAACCATTAATGAACTTAGTCATATTTTTCGTTTCCCCACTGAAGATGCTAGTCCATGTATGCCTTCTAATTTTAGTGAAAATGATTCATGGCAAAGACTTACAAGTTCACATGACTATAATTCTAAGGGTTCTAAGGCCTCCAATCTGAGAAATCTTGCTTATCGCTATATCCATAGATTTTTTGCCCACACAATCTTTGGTAGGAAAGAAAGAGATGGTATGGTAGGGGGTGAATGAACTGTATTTATTATGGGCTATTGAGAATGGGATTAGACTCAATGTAGGTTATTGGTTGGGCATGAGATGGAAGAAAGTAGCAAAGGGAAACACGAGTAGTATAGTAATGGAGAGTTTCATTACTAGGATTGGGCAATACCTTAGGGCATTTAACCCGGATAAATCTCCATATACAGTGCTAGATAATGGCAAAAACGCACATTTAGATATTGACATGATGTTGAGGATGAGAATGGTAGTTAAACATGGAGACACATTCCGGTTGGCTGGGGAAGATGAGCAACCTGAAGTTGGCGAGGATGTGATTGAGGAGGCCGATACTGGATCTGAAGAAGAGGGTGAGGAAGTTAATATAGGAGGTTTACCTTCTACTTTTTCTACTTTCTCTAGTGTAGGTCCTTCCCATTCAACGGCACAGGCCGAGACCGACGAGGTATTAGCTCACATCCTCTCAAGGATGGACACATTTGATAGCTGATGGAGAGGATGGAGACGATGATGTCTAATCAATTCACTCGCCTAGATATATCTTATGGAAGCATCGATTCCCGACTTGACACAATGCAACATCAGTATACATGATTAAATGCTCAACTCCGACGATCATTCAGCTGTTGCAGCCTCCTCCTCCACCACCTCCTAAAAATTGAGTTCTTATTTCGTACTGTTATTTTATTCGTTTTTCTTTTTAGTTTAGTTTATGTCTTTCATTTGGATTGTGTTCTAATTTGGTCTTTATGTTTATTTTGAACCGTTTGTTTATGTTAAATAATTGTTTTTAACTTCATTATTTAGTTTTTTTTTCTCTTTTTCAGCTTTTAGCCATTGGATTCTAATTCATCATATTCTTTAAAATTTTTATTGTATTCCTCAATACAATGGTGGTAAGAGGTTCTTAGTTCATCTTTTTATTCTTACAGTTTGTGTTGAGGCATGATTTTAAGTTTGGAAAATTATTTGATTTCGCACAACGAGGACAATGTGCTAGGTTAAGTTATGGAAGGGAAATTTTTTCTTATTCTTTCTTTTTTTTTTACATTATTAGTTCAATATGGTTGGGATAATTATAAGCAAGATTAAAAATCATCATAATCTAGTAACTTATTATAAATTTAGTTGTTTTTCTATTAAAGTATGTTTTAGTTTAATTTTGAACTTTTTAACTTAATAATATTCCTTGATGTGATCATTTATTTTTAAGATCATAAACACCAATTTTTGAAATTATAATGATAGATATATATGCTTTGATCTAAAATTTATTTAACCTTGGCATTCCTATAACAAAATTAGAAATTCACTTGAGGTAAAATTTTTTAAAGTGCTCACATTAGAAAGAGATGATTTAGGCATTCTTTGTTGAACTTCATATTTTAGCCTAGACCATCCTAAAATTAATTATAACCCTTGCAACAAATTTGAAGCCCGTAACTAATATTTTTCTTGTTTACCCCTATTAAAACCTAGCAATTAAACCAAATTTTAACTTTTACCCCAAGTGCAATCATATATAGTTGAAAGATTTGATTTTATTGAAACATAGCAAGGAAAAAAAAGAAAATAAAAAGGGAGAAATTTTTCATTTAAATACTAGCAAATGGAGAAATTAGAAAAATTCAAAGAGAAGCACCCCAAAAAGTAATTAATCAAAAATTCAAGTTTGGGGAATTCATTCTTAAGCAAGGAAGAAATTATTTAAGAATTATGAAGAGACCTTGTCAAAGCATCTCTAATATTGAGCTAGTGAAAAACTTCAAAATAATCTCCCTTTTACAAATAAAGGTACATGTTTTAATATAATTAAAATCTTGATATTATACACTTTTTGGCTCTTTGTTTTCCTATATCCATTTTTTTGTCTTAACTAAATTAATCATACAAACCCCATTACAATCTTAGTAAAAGACCTTTTGATCTTGATAATAGCGTAGCATTTAAAATTGTGGAGAAAGTATAACTAATTTTGGCTATGGTAATGTTGAAATTAAATTCGTCATCTATTATTTAAAAGTTAATAAGTTTTGTGAAAATTCATATTTTATCTATCATAGTTTGATCAATTATTGGTATTGAAGTCTTATTAACTTATATTCACACTAGATAATGTGTTTTGCTAAAAGCTTGAATTTTTGCAAGAATATGACTAGTATAGGAAATACTTGATTTATTTTCATGTTAATAGATTTTTTATATTTTTAAGATTGTGAATAATTATCTCCAACCATATTAAGCTAGTTTTGTTTTGTTTTGTTTTGTTTTGTTTATCTTTAATTTTTTTTGTTTGAGGACAAACAATAGTTTAAGTTTGGGAAATTTTGATATGTCATATTTTTATAGTATTTTTAGCTTAGTTTTTGTTAGAAATTTTAGAATTTTTAATTACTTTGATTAGTTTTTATTTAGATTTATTTATATTTTTATTTAAGTTTCCTTGATTCTTGATAAGTTTAATTAGAAGAGTTTTGTCACGACCCAAAACCATAAGTCGGACTGGCACTAGAACCTAGATAAATTTAAGGGCACTAAGGCCGGTAGTAAGTCTAAACTATGAAAGTCTATTCATGTTATCTTTTGACTCTTGAAATAGTAAGCCCATATTATAACATTATTCAAATATCAGTCAATTATCAATCTGACCAGCTTCAATATCATATATAAATCATAACTCGGGCTTGTACTCATTTAATAAAAATATATTTTTATTCATAACTCATCAGTCATAATATGGCCAAATTATTCTTGTCATATATTCTCCAAATTATTAAAAAATACTCCGCAGGTTATTTATCAGCACGCAATGGCTTTTTACATAACCAAATATAAATTCAACATCCTAACTGAAGTTGGCCAAGTTATTTATCAGCACGTGATAGCTTTTACATAACCAAATATAAAAATACGCAAAATATCGAACACATCATATAATTCGTATACTGGCATTTTAAAATCTGAAATAAAAATACTAAATCTGTGCGGAGAAAGAAGCAGAGTCTTCATAACTAGCAATTTCCTATTTCTTGAAAAAATTTTATGGAAGGGGGGTGAGTTTTTCCAAACTCAGTAAATAATAATAAATAATGCATAACACACACAATCAAGTAGAATGCTTTTCAAATTTTTTATGGACACGCGTCCAGTTAAACACATGTCAATCATAGCACCCACAAGTAATAGCAATTATAATGCACGTCAAGTGGTCATTAGTCAATGAAATCACCTAAACAGGACCATGCTCTCTCCAAGCATGCTTTAATATCAATCATATCATATAATCTCATGGTCCTGTGACTTGTGCACCCAAGGAGCCCACCCCCCTTTGGACAAAATCATAATCGAATAAAAACATTTTTCAAAAACTAATTTTTCTTTATAAAAATATTTTTCATGACACGTGTCATAATCCAGAGTGCACAAGGGGGCCCCCACTCACATCGCTTACGGCCCACTAACGACATTCTCACCATGTTCGTGCTCTCAACCTAGGTAATTGACATCATCCCAACTTCCATACAACAATCAAATTACATTTAATTCAACAAGTCAACTAATACAATAAATCATATGCAACATATGAATTTAATCAAAGGTTGTAATCATAACACGATGGATAATAGCGATAATATAATAATGATGAAGTTTGGAAATGAAAATTGATTATAATACTGGTTATATTTAAATAATATAGGGAGTATGATATGTGCATAAAATATGTAAATGCAGATGATGATATGTATCATTTATTATTACTCACAGTGATAGCAGAATAATTCAAATCTACTTTGGGTTTTGACTTTGAAGAACAATAGAGCAATTCGGTCGATTTAGAAAGACACATTGTAACATCTTGTATAGCTCAATTCATTTAAGGAATATGAACTTATCAAATACACATATTCAATTATTAATCTCAAAAATATCATATTTATCTTATAGATTTACCAGATCAGCATCAAAGGGAGGGTTTAGTCTAGACTTATTTGGCATGTAACAGTAGTATAAATAAATCTCACTCACATACCAATTCCCAATACTTATTTTCCAAAACCGGCTAAACCAGTTGCTCTGGTACCACTTAATGTAATACTCCCTATCTAATCCTGTAGGACTAGACAGTGAATGTCACATTCTATGCCAGAAATACAGATTGATTTGCTTAATAACTTAATATGATAATCAAAGAAGAAAATTATTTGTTTGAAAAGAGGGTAAATAAAAGTGAAATTTGCCAATTTAAGAGAATTGCAAATAAAAGTGGCAAGAACTTATGAGTAGGTAGAAAAATATAAAATAAGGACAGTTAAATTGTTATTAAGCAAGTTAAAGATAACTTAATTATAAAGAAAATGTATTATGAGATTGAAGTTGTAATTGAAATATATTGAGAATGGAGAAGGGGAAATTGAATTGCTTTGCCCGATGGATGGACTGTGTGATATTGGGATAAATGTGAAATTTAAATAGACTGGTTATAAATAAAATGCTGCTAAATTTTAATAAAAGAGGAGATTTATTAAAGAATTAATCTTATTGAAATAAATAAAGGAAAGGATGAATTAGTTAAATAAAAACAAGCTTAATTTGTATTTGATCAAAATTGATAGAGTAATTGAATTGGTTTATGATATAAATTGATCATATTAAATGAAATGGAGAAGTGATGTAAACTGAAAATAAGAATAATAAGAATACAACACCAATGTAAAGTTGAAATAATAAACTGAAAATAAATTATGCAATTTGTTTATACGTTGAGTTAAACCACATAAGTGGTTAAAGAATAAATTAATAAAGAGAAAAGGCTAAAGAATCTTTTCAAGTCAGGTTAGTGCAATA
>CANUEX010055983.1:0-48189 GCA_948099535.1 Jatropha multifida
AATTAACTATAATAATTCCTCAAATATTTTAAATTCAACCTAAAATATTAAAAATTACTAACAACTAACCACAATTATAAAAATGTCATTCAAACCACATAATTCACAAATTTAATCATAATTAACTACTCAAATAATAAAATCATTCAACCAATTATTCAAAAATTAACCAACTAATTAATCACCAATTTAATCAAATAAATTCCAAAAATAGTAAATTATACCCAATAATCGTCAAATTTCCAAAATTCCTTGAATCGAAGGTTGAAGGAGGAGGGAGCGGTGGCCGGAAGCAAGCTGAGCTTGCTGTGGCTGAGGAGTGGCGGCTCGTGGTGGCCTGTGGTGGTCCAGTGGTGCTGCAACTCCTGCTGCAGTGGCTGGAACTGCAGAAATGAAACTGCAGTGGTGGCGCGACACAAGGGAGGCGGAGGAGGGCTGCTGGAGCGTTGCTGGTGGCTGTGGCGCGGCTGAGGAAGGAAGAGAAGGAGCTGGCGGAGCTCGTGGAGGTGGCGCGACGCTGCAGAGAGAGGAGCAGAGGCGGAGGAAGCTGCTGTGGCACTGCTCTGTTCTGCTGGAGGAGGTGGCTACTGCTGGAGGAAGAAGAGGTGGCGGAGCTTGTGGCTGAGCAGCTGGTGGCATGGCGCTGCCGCTGCAGCTGCTGGAGAAGAAGGCGGTGCTGCTGCTGCAGCTGCTCGTGGAGGAGAGGAGCTGTGTTGCTGGCAGTGCCGCTACTGCAGAGAGACAGCGAGGTAGAGAGGAGAAAGAAAGAAGAAGAAGAAGAAGAAGAAGAAGAAAAGGAAGAAGAAGAAGAAAGAAGAAGGAAATGGTGGTGGCGCGGTGGCCTGAGAAGCTGCGCAAGGAGGAGGAGGAAGACAGGGATGGTGGCTGTGTGTCTCGCACAACAAGGAAGAAGAAGATGGAAATTTAAAGAAAATAAATAAAATAAAATAATAAATAATAATAAATAAAATAATAATAAAACATTATAAAGTTTTTAATTATTAAATAAAAACAAACCGTCCAAGGTAAGTTGCCGAGGAGAAAAGAATAGTGACGCACAGTGTTTTTAAAAAATATTCGATTCGGGTCTAATTTAAATTAATTCGGCCCAATTAAAGAATATTGGTCCGATTTTATTCAATTAACGGTTATTCAATAAATTTTCGGGCGAACCAAAAATAATTTTCGATTCCCATAATATTACATGGCGTAATATTATTGGCTAATAATTTACAATTTAAATTTAAATGAGAATGCTTCGAAATAAAAATTTCAGGGTATTATAGATATTGTCCCTTTTTATTGTACTAGTTTTTTTTAATGTGTGTTGCACATTTGTATTTATTGTTTTTGCTCGTAAATTGCTCGTAATTTATAAGATTTGATGAAATTCGAGTTAGAATTATTTTTAACAGCAGCTAGGTTTATTAGTGTAAAGACAAATAAATCTAAATTGATATATTATCATGAAATCATCGATTCATATTATAAATATTTTACCTTATTTTTAGCTAAATTTTATTTTATTAATATTTTGAATATTCAACGTTACAAATAATTAAATTCATTTGCAAATTTAATATATTAAACTATTTATTTTCTTGAATTCATGATTTGAATGTTAGAGAAAGTAACAATTATTTTGGTAAAATAAAATATAAAAATAAATAGATAACAAAATATAATATTTATTTTAAAATCAGCTAATATTATTTTCTTTAAAAATGCGACTGACATTCTAATATTTATTTTTCTTCGGAGTATAACCATGTTTAAAATTAAATATTTATTAAAATAATAATTAAACATATTATATTCTTACCATATTTAATATATACTTTATATAGTATGGTATAGGCAATTAAAATAAATTACCTTTATTTCACATTAATATAATCAATACTTAAGAATTAAAGAAAAAAAAAGATTGATATATATTATATGTTTGTGTATTTATTTTTATGATAAATATATGTTCAACCATAGGATCCTACTGTGGAAGGAAGCAAGCAAAACTTAGTTTAATGTAAACAATCAAAATTCGATAATATTCACTAATAAAATTAAAGTACTTAATAATATTTTTGTCAATCTATAAATTTGATAGAGACATTTTAGAAATTTAATGTCCTCCTCCTTCTTACTAATAGAATCTAAATTCAAATAGAAAATTGACATAAACAATCGAAATTAAATTATTTTTATTTGTCAACAAAAAAATTAAAATTTTTAATGATATTTTTATCAATTTAGAAACTTAATTAATTAAAATGTTAAATAGAATATCTGAAAAAGGATACAATTATTTTTATGTGCTTCAATTAATTTCTTTTTATTCTTTGATATTTGTCCTTGGTGAATCTAAAAAGTGTCAAAGGATTATTGCAATGTTAAAACTAAAAAAATAATAATAATTAGGTGCTCTAATTCAAAAATATGTTAAAACTCTAAAAAAAGTTACAATCATGAACTAAATTAATTTAAACTATAAAATTAATAAAATTATATTTATTACTAAGCTATAAAATTTAATTAGAATATAAGAAGTAAAATAATTAATACCTCAAAAAATAATTAATATCTCCAAAAATAATTAATGCCTCCACAATTATGATGAATATTGGACTTAAAAAATATTAAAAATTCACTAAAAAGCTGTAAATATAATAAAGTGGTAAAAGCTAATGTGTCCCAAATATCTATACTATATATAAAAGTGGGAATAGGAAAAAAATAATAAGATTACCAATAGCGCTCTCAATGAAATTTAAGATATCCTAAAATAAACTTAATCATAGCCAATTAGAAAATTACATTTTATTATTAATATATTTATAAAATTATTTTTAAGCCAATAATATATTCTTACTTACGTGATAAATTAGAGGTTTCGAGTTAGAATCATCTTCACCACAAGTGTTTTCACTAATTTAGTAAGTGAAAAGTTATTCCTTTTGGTAACTCACAATGTTATTTTGACCCATTAAGATTCTTAACGGATTAAAAGATTTTATTTTTTAAATAAATATATATATAATTAAGCAATTAAAATTTTATGTTTTATCTTTATTAAATTTATTTTTTAATGAATATATATGATAATGATATATTTAATGATATTTTTATATTTTATTTATTAAATATTTAATTCTTTTAGGATATAGATAAAAAGGAAAGAAAATATTTTCTTTTATTAATATTTTTTATATTTGTATGATTTGATTGGATATATTTTTTAAAAATAAAATTTTAAATTTAATATATATAATTTTTATTTAGGAGAGATAAAAAAAGAAAAAGTATTATTTTTATTAATATTTTTTTATAATTGTAAGATTTAATTGGATATATTTTTTAAAAAGTAAATTTTTATATAGAATTTATATAATTAAACCTAAATGATAAATAGTTAAAAATTTTAATTTAAAAAATATAATATTTTATTGAAATATTTATATATCTATATATATTGAAACATTCTTTTGTTATGTTAGTTTTGAAAAAGTTTTATTTTTAATAAAATTTTTTATTTTCTTTTTCGTTACTAAATAATTTGCAGCTATTAAAATTTTAATAATTTTTCAAATATTTTTCTATATGACTTCTTAATTTTTGAATTTAATTTCATTTATTTCTTTTTTAAGTTTGAAAGAATACATTACATTACCAATATTGTTTTTTACAACTTTACATATTGATTCTCATGTGGAATTGAAAACTATAAGCAATTTATTTTTAAATTATATACTATTGATAAAATTTCAGCTTAATTTCATCCGACAAAAATAATTAATGTGAAAATCAAAGTCATATATTATATTGTCTCTATATAGAATAAGTTTCGATTTATTAGATTAATGTTATATCATCGCCAAATTATAGAATATTTACAGTATAGTCAATACAAATTTATAATGGTTTTATATAATTAATTAACAATAAAATTATATATTTTTAATTAAAGGGAAAAACAGAAATATCATTTTCTTTTCATGTTGCAAAATTTCGTTGTATATAAAAGTGTGATATTAATTAATCATTGTATTTATTTTAATCTAAATAAAAATTTATAATTTAATATTATATAAATAATAAAATTGAACAAGTATATAACAAGTAAATTCAACGTGCAACACACGTCGTAAAACAACTAGTATATTTAAAAGAATATTTACCTTTTTAAGCTGCAATAATTGATCCTTTATATACTTTACTTGACTACAAACCTCAACTGATCTAATAATAAATCACATAGTAAAATCAGATACTTTCAATATAAACTAAACTTCAAAAATAGAAAGTACTATTAATTAAAACTGGCATAGGAGTGATAAATTTATTGAAGCCAAAATATCATTATTTAGTTTCTATAAATGCACAAATTTTTGAAAATTAGTGTAGCAAGCAGAATAGTAAAAATCGTGAAAAATTAAAATATAATTATGATAATAAATTTATAATGTGAAAAATTGAAGAAGAAAATCAATTAATAAAATATAATAAAACAAATCAAAAATTGCAAATATATTAGAATTTCAAGAGATGAAATACACTTATATTATTGAAATTTATCAATTGAAAATTTCAACTATTTCGAGAAAATCACACTACAATTCTACTGGAACTCTTGTACCCTCTAATTCTCTTGAGGTAATATTTGCTTTCTCTCAATGTTTATTTTCTCTCGATTAGCTCTAAGAGACCTATTTATAGGGAGATTTTAGATTAATTAGATTAATATTAGGATTCTTAATTAATTTAATATTCCCTAATGATTTTCTTTAAAATAAATAATTTATAATCAACTAATAATTTCTTTTTCCATTTCTTGTGTAATTTAACAATTAGGATTAATATAAATTACTCAAAAGATTTTTATTTTTTATTTTTTCATTCTCTAGTGTACTAATTCATAGGTATTAGTCTCTTAAACATCTACAAAATATTTTATATTATTATATTATATTTTAATTTTTTTTAGTTAATAAAATTATAAATTTTCTAATTAGAACGGAACTAAATTATATTTAATGATATTTTTAATAGAATATTAATTAATAAACCAATAAAATAAAAATTTTTTAATTAGAATAGGACTAAATCAACTAATAAAATACCAATAAAATTATAATTTTTTAATTATAATAGGACTAAATTATCCTTAATTATACTTTCAATCAATTAATAAAATTAAAAATCTATAGGAACGTTTTAGGAACCCAATATTCCTCCTCCCACTCGATTCATACTTTTCTATATATTATAGATTATAGATATGTGCATATATAACAATGAATGACTTGGTTCATGAGATAGAGAATGACTAGTGGTTCTTCTTCTCAAAGGGATTTGTTTTAGGGAAAATTATTCTGCAGTCCCTGAAGTTTTACAAAATACACATTTTCGTCTTTACTGTTTATGATAATTATTTCAGAGTCCTCGACCTATGCTTTCGTCTGACCTTTTAGTCTTTCCGTCCAAAAAGTAATATTTTTTCCGTTAATTTTACTTAAAAGACCTAAATATCCTTCAAATATCATACAAATGGCATCTAAGAAAAGTCAACTACAGTAAAATTATTAAAATAAGGGAAAATTATTATTTTATCCCTGAGTTTTTACCAAGTTAATAACTTCATATATGTATGTTGGTCAAATTATTCGGACATTCTTAAGGTTTGGTTCCGTCCAACAATCCAGTCATTCCGTCCAAAAAGGGCTGATTTTTCATTAATTTTACATTGAAAAAAAACCCCTTATTTTGGGAACCACAAATTACAAACGGATACATATTCTTTTTCGCTTCTTCCTTACTAATTAGAAGCCAAGTCCAAATTCAACCAATGCTAAGTGAGGAAGGCTTATCAATTTCAAAGGTAACACCGCAGCCGCATAGCTAATAATCAATAGAGTATGGAACTAGAGACTAAAATCCATGAGTGCTTCTAACAAAACTACCATATGTCCAACAATCATCGATTCATCACAGCAATCTGCCTCTTCCTTCTACTGCAAATTTGGATTCTTGAATCAATGATTTTCTTGTGTGTAAAAAAAAACTGAAAAAAGGGAGAAAAACAAAGAAAACAATTAATAATAGCTGAAAAAAGAGGAATGTCTAGTTATAGTCTTCTTTGGGGTTCAACTTCAATGCATTTGTGCTACTGCAATTTCCTGACCCACCAAATGGAAAACGAAAACACAACAGAAAAGACGCCATGAAACTATTGGCAATTACATAAATTGCCCAAAATCCATCATTGAAAAGAACAAATGCAAGAGATATCACTAGAATTAATTGATAAGTAGTTTGTAATTTTCAAAATATTAATAAAAACCAGACCACTACGCCTCTGATTGTTGCAAAACTAGATCCCGATGACGACGCAGATCATATACGGTATCTTGAATATCATTCGTGGCTGGAGCTGGGTATGTCTTCGAAGGGCCATGCAAGGTCGGTGTTGAAAGGTCCCTCTCAGCATCCTTGCTACTACCACTCATGTCGCTGGAACTCGAAAGAAGCAAATTGGAAGGCATGGCGGCACTGCAAGAAGGAGAGTCTCGACTGGCGTTGTGAAGGCTTTGACTAGTGGAAGGAAGGCCAATGATGTGATTACCGGCGGCTGAAGGTTTGACAATCACCTTTCGCCGACTGTTTAGAGGTCGAAAAATCAACTGGAGAGGATGGGAGGGAGGCCGTTGCTTTTGCAACTTGGAGAGAGGATTTTGAGATTTTCTAAATTTGGTTTTTGTTAATTTGTGGGTCCCACAATAAGGGTTTTTTTGTCATTTTAATGTAAAATTAACGAAAAATCAACCCTTTTTGGACAGAAGGACTGGATTGTTGGATGGAACCAAACCTTAGGGACGTTCGAATAATTTGACTAAAATACATGAACGAAATTATTATTTTAGTAAAAACTCAGGGATGAAATAGTAATTTTCCCTTAAAATAATAACAAAATTAGGTCCAAACTCACTAAAAAATAAAATAAAAATTATTTAAAATAAAAATAAAAAAATGAAAATGAAAATTAGCCTCCATCGCTGCAAACAAATCACCACACCAACAAACAAATCTATCGTCTCTACCTCTACACTTTCGTTTTCCACCTCTGTCTCTACCCCTCCCCTGCATTTCGCTCTCTCTCACGCGAAGCCTCCATCGCTGCAAACAAATCACCACCGCCAACAACACTAAGAAGCATGCTTACGTTTCTACCGTCTCTACCTCTTACACTTTCGTCTTTCAACTCTGTTTCTCCCTCTCCCTTGCCTTTTGCTCTCTCTCTCACGCAAAATCTCTCTGTTTGTTTTTGTGTTTGTATATTTTTCTTCATCTTTCTTAGATTCTAGTAATCTTCATTGGTGGCTTCCGAATTGGGCAGGCATTATTTCATTTTGGGAGCTAGCTGGTCGATTTCCAGCTAACGCTGTTTGTCTTTACTATTGATCGATTTTAAAGGTTTGTTATTTTCTTTTTGTTGTTTGTGAAGCCAAAAATAATAGTTGATTTTGCCCTGCTATATTGGTTAACTGGGGAAGATCTATTGTCGTACTTCTTCTCAAATTCTTTCTGCTCGTTTCTTTTCAATCTAAGAATGCTTTTATTAACTCCATGAAGAGGCTTCCATTTCTATCGTCTCTGCTTTTGACCACCGCATGTTGAGAGCTGGGTGATGAGCTTCTCCTCCGTAGCCGACGATCACACCTTTAACCCTTTATGCACCGATCGTGTTTGCTTGGAGATCGAGCTTTTTTCAGCCCCAACATCGTTCAGCTAATGCGAGCTCAGTGACTCCATCGTCGACAGTGGAATAAGACTATGGTATTAAAATAGTTCTAGCGTAATTTTTAGATTTGAATCCGTTTATGGGAGAGCTTGAGTTTTCTGTCGCGCGAGGAGAGAGGAAGTTTATTCATGACCGTCAAGGTTGATCCGACCAAAGAGAGGAGAGAGAGTAGGGCACAGGAAAGAGGGAGAGAGAGAGATGGGTAATTAAAATATTAATGTAATATTTGTGGGTCCTGTATTAAGGCTATTATTTTCTTTTGAAAGTTTAATTAACGAAAAATGTGCTATTTTTGGACGGAAGGACTAGAAAGTCAGACAGAGGCATATCTTAAGGACTCTGGAATAATTATCATAAACGGTAAGGATGAAAGTGAGTATTTTGTAAAACCTTAGGGACTATAGAATAATTTTCCCTTTGTTTTATCATTTCAAGAGAGATTTCAACTTGTTTCTTCCCTCAGTTCCAAGTAGGGGTGAGCAAAATGACCGACCGAACTGAACTAAAAATCAAACAGACTCATTTTGGTTCAGTTCAATTTGATGCCCAAGAGAGGTTCGGTCGATCGATTCATTTGGTTTGAACCTAATTTGTTGCTGGTTCAATTCGGTTAAACTAATATTTGACGGTTGGACTTAAAACCAAACCGAAATGATAAAATTGACGAAAATAGACCAATTTGATTGGTTTGGTTCATATACAAACTTAGGTCCAGTTCGATTTATTATAAAGAAACTTCAATTTACATTTTATGGCTTCGGTTCGATTTGGTTTGAACCGAACTGACTGTTTGCTCAGCTCTAGTTCCAAGGACGTTTCACTCTTCTAGCTGATCCTTAGTATTGCACCAAATTTTGTAGATTAATTTCAAAAAAATAGAAAAATGTGTCTGTAACTTGTTGAATACTGACGTCTTTTCTATACCCTTTTCTATGTCAGCAAGTAATGTTTTACAGACGTAATTTTGCTTCCTAAGAAATGTTTTTTCATTTGTTTCCTCTTCTTGTCATTTGTAGAATATTATTAAATGGTTTTATGATTGAATTATCGACAGAATCATGTTTTTTCTCAGTGGGAATAGAGTTAAGATCTATGGACAAATTTTTGATAAAAACACATATTCTTCACTTGCAAGTGAGTTTGCTAGGACTAGGTTAAGATTAAGTTGATTTGGTAGGTTCATATTGAATTTTTGGATCGATTCATTTCAGTTTTGAGCTATTATACATTTATGTGAGGCTAGTTTGTGAAATTTGAATAGACTTTTTATTCTACTAAAAATAAAAATTTGGCTTCAAATGCATAAAAATTGTGCACAATTTTCATTTGCACTTCATATTAATTTTGGAGCAAAATATAGTAGCCTTGAAATTTTCAATTTTTTATGCCAAATCTGTTTTCAATTAGTGGTTGTGAATATCAAAAATAGCCTTGAGAATAATTACTGTATAAGGATTATAGTGTAACATTATGAAAATTGAAGTCCTTATTAATATATTTCCTAAACCATAAAAATTACATAGTAATTATCATTAGAGTTACTTTTGATATTTCACAATAACTTAGTAAAAAAACTAAAAGTTAAACCATATAGTGTAACAAAAATTATAATCCAAAGGCTAAATAGTGTAATCTTGAACTATGATTCTTATTGATATATTTGAGTGAAATCTAGAGACTAAATATTAATTACCCTTTTTAAAATATATAATTAAATTGGATTGAAGAAAAAGGTGAATTGAATTAGATTGAAATTTTAAAATAATTTAGTTTTGATTTTTCAAAATTTCAATATATTTCCAGTAACTTAATTTTTCTTAGGACTAAACCGGACTAGTGTGCACAACTCTATTAAATTTACCACAATTTATAAATAAAAGTTAACAAAAATAATATTTGCAAATTCTAAATTATTAATTATAATTTTTTTAATACATAGGAGAGCTAATACATTAATATGTTAAATCACATTACTGAGTTTTTCTTTTTAAAATATAATTCATTAATAATAATATCAAGAATTACAAAGAAACTTATATATCAGGCATAGAACTTTTGTGACATCTTAACCCAGTAAAGCAATCCTAAGAGGGTGGGTAGAGCAAAACTCCTAGTTAGCTTCAGGGTAGCTAGGGTAATAGAATATGAGACACATGAATAAATTAAATCATATATCGAAAAGGAAGAAACTA
Organism: Jatropha multifida; assembly: GCA_948099535.1. Classification (NCBI taxonomy): domain Eukaryota; kingdom Viridiplantae; phylum Streptophyta; class Magnoliopsida; order Malpighiales; family Euphorbiaceae; genus Jatropha; species Jatropha multifida. The sequence continues at coordinate 9,988 of CANUEX010055983.1, forward strand.
ATTATTAGAGGCGCTTTTTGGTGAAATGATTTGGAGAATTAAAAGAACTTCAAGGTTAAGTACGCTCGTTTAACGAAAATTCTAAGATGGGTGACCTCTTAGGAAGTTCCCATTTCATCTATAGAACAAAATCGTACGGGTCTTGCCGATCCAATATGGGATGAAACTGCTTTGATCCAAAGCAAATAATTTCTCTGGTGGTCAGAGTTAGTGCATGACGGTTAGAGTCAGACCTCCTCCAGTAGATGTATAGTTCGAGAACGGACCACATGGAAGCTGGTGGGCTCGTGACATCCCCGACCCGATAAAGTGATCCTAAGAGGGTAGGTAAAGTAGAGCTCCTGACTAACTTCTAGAATGACGGACTTGCTAGAGTTGTGGAATGCAGGACATAGAAATGAATCGGATCATATATGGAAAAGGAGGAAACTAATTATCAGAGATGCCTTTTGATGGAATAACTTGGAGAGTTAGAAAAACTCTAGGATTAAACATGTTCGCTTAGCGAAAATCCTAGGATGGGTAACCTCCTAGGAAATTCATATCATTTTGAATGAAACTAAAACAATATATATATATATATATATATATATATATATATATATATATATATATATATATATATTTTTTTTTTTTTTTTGATAAAAAATATAAATTTTAATAGAAGCAACTAGTCCTTTGATTGATTGAAGGTCAAAATAATAACTACTCTGGATATTCTATAATTGAATTATTTTTCAATAACTTGAAATATATGACGAATATAGATGAGTTTTCACTGTTATGTGTCAATAACATCAATGGAGGAATGAGTCGTACTATCAAACTCTATTAATCGAAAATCTACACTTACAAATCAAGATCTAAAGTTTGTAACCAAATAAAATCAAATATCATAGTTTTGTTTAGTGCTAAATCCTCATAAAGAAAGGACTACTCTCATTAAAAAAGGACAAAAAAATTCCAAATACGGAGACAACTAATAATAACAAAACAAAAAAGACAGATTTATTATAGAAAAACATATCTAAATTTATTAAAGAAAAAGAAAATTAAAAATAAAAGAAGGTGAAACCAATAAGATATTAGAGAGTAGGAGGTAGGGGAGCTACCATTGATAAACAACGACAACCCTAAACTAAAACTAAATTTTGAATGACATTACTAAATTTGTAACAGCTCATGTGGTGGAAATAATTTCAGAAATGGAGACATTTCACTTCTTATATCTCTTAGAGAACACAAGAAAACTAATCAAACTAAGATGCATATGATTGGTAATTATCAATTATAATTTAAGTAGTTAGAGATTTACAAATTATTTGTTCATAAAAATTATATTTTAAACCATAATGGATACATTTTAAAAGCTATGAAACAAGTCACACCGATAAAATTATAAAATTAATATTATTATATTTTATATGAAGAGAATTTTAAATTAAATGGTTTTTAAATAAATTTATTTTGAATTAAAAATTACTCAGACAATTAAAGTAATTAAATTATTTTTTAAAAATGTTTAATAGCCGAAAAATAAAATCTTTTTTAATCTAAAAACAGAATTTAACATAAATAGTAACTAATAACAATTTATAAAAAGTATTTCATGATATACATACTTACTAAAATTTATACGTAATTTGATAAATATAATTCAAGTTTCTTTCTTTTTAGATTTAAAATTAAGTTGACAAAGGTCGCTCAGGGTTTTAACATTTTCCTGACTATTACAAATTTGTTTGTTTTGGTGATGACGAGCCCAATCAACAACACAACGGCACTGCTTTGAACTCTCCGCTTGGTCTCTGCCTCTTTACCTCTTTGTACCTCGTTATCCTCGCCACCTAATTTTGTATGCTGGTTTTATATTTTCCTGATCTTGAATTTCCAAAACTAGTTTCACCCTGTCTCTTCTTCAACGATGGCATGCTCAACTCTTGCCAATTCATTATTTCTTTCTTCTTCTTCTTCTTCTACTGCTCATAGTTCTCGATCAACTGGTAATGCCTTTGCTCCATCTCGAATTTCATTCCGAAATTCTAGATCTCATTTCGTTTATACCCAGTTGAAGGACAAGAAGAATTTGAGCTATGTCACTACCTATTGTTCCCTTGATGATGCTGCTGCTGCTGATGCAAAAGATCCGAAAGAAGAAGAAATTCCTATTGAGCTAAGTATGTAGCATTTGCCTTCTCTATTGCTCCCTTCCCAGTACTCAAACATTTGAATATGTGTTACCAATTTTTTTCACTTTCTATCTGCATTTGCAGAATACCCAGCTTATCCTACTGTCATGGACATTAACCAGATCCGTGAGATTTTGCCTCACCGGTGAGTCCAATTTTTTCTTTTTTCAAGAATATGAGAAAGAAAAGCACTTCCCTGACATGGGGTTTTAGCTTGTTTTTTAAGTTTAGATGGGATTTTATTTACTGCCTTTTACTCTTTTACCAATTCTTGCGGTCATAATTCATAAGCAGTCCAGTTGTGATGTGGTTTCCAATGAGTTTTCTTTTGTTGTTGTTGTTGTTTAGGTTTCCCTTTCTCCTTGTTGATAGAGTGATTGAGTACACTCCAGGAGTTTCAGCTGTTGCTATTAAGAATGTCACTATAAATGACAATTTCTTTACTGGTCATTTTCCCGAGAGACCAATCATGCCTGGTGTTCTCATGGTTGAGGTATATTTATTGTTCATTTTTTATGCTGCTGCACTCCCCTTTTCTTATTATTAAAGTTTGGTATTTCAGTATTGATTTATGTAATTGATTGCACTCTTTGTTTGATTGTTCCATTGTGAATTTAAGAAACTCCTCTTACTGTATCTGATTAACCGTTGCTTTTGGAATTGATTTTGTTTTTTCTCTAATTGTGAATCATTGACTCCTGGTTAGTATAATAGCTCATATTATGACCAATAAACATAAGTACGCAGCTTAATTTATAGGTTTCATATTATGGTCTTTTGAACTTTTAAAAGTTGTTTAATTCTAGTGGTTGTTTCATTCTTTAGAATTTGTAGAAATTTCTAGGCATTTTGATTTCAAATCTGCCTGCTCACTGCATACAATATCTTTTACAGCTTGCTAGAGAGAGGCAACCTCCTTTTTTTTGACTAGCTTGGTCAGACAGTTTGCAAACTCCTATCTATGATGAGATTCTAACTTCTCTTCCTACTAAGTTAGTTATTTGTTTGGATCTAGATTTCAGTAACTAAAAGAAGAGTTAAACTTGAACTGACCTTATATCAACAAGCTGACCTAAGTTAACTTACTTTAGCTTGATTGCATTCCTGGCCAAGACACTTTGTCAAGTCATCTTTTCTGTAGTTTATGTGGCCAAAAATAGTCCTACTGGTATAACATTTTGAGTCTTGTCAATGTCGGCCAGTTGTCTAATTCTATCATATTTCAAATGACACACTTGTGAAAATTACATATAGTTGAAGTTCTACAGTCTGTTCCATGTTGATAGTTTGTTTGTGGAATGAATCTACTTTTAAAATCATAGAAAAGCAGGCAGTGAAATGCCAGTAGATAATTCTTGTGGAAAAGCTGACGTTTTTTTAATTATTTCTCGTTTTTGTTTCCCTTTGGTATTAGTTTATGTTTTATTTAGCATGCAACTGCTGTATAGACAATTGAAACTGGAACTACTCCATGATACATTCATTTTTAATTATTTCACGTTTTTGTTTCATTTTGTTTTTATTTTATATGCTTTATTTACCATGAAACTGCTCTGTACTCGGACGAAAGAAACTAAACTGCTCCTTGATGCATTCGTTTTCTTCATATTTAATCTTTGTACAAATTCTTATATGACAAGTGCATGTGCATGCAATTTGATTTTCCCAATCATGAAGTATCTAAGCAGTTAAAACATGTCTTATAAAAGGATCATGTTACTATTAGTAAAAAGTAGCTTCTCGTTGCGATATGTACCATCTTTTTGTTCTTTCTTTAAGCTTCCCAGTATTTAACCATACACTATCTTGAATGCTATTTTTATTCAACTCGTGTTCTATTTTGCATTTCTACTCGTGTTATCATGGTATCAGCATATGGAAAATGGGTTTTAATCTCTTTGTAAACTCATGGTTTTTGCTCAGTATATTGGGTTGGAAAACATGCAATATTATACCTGGCACCCTGTAGTGAAGTTTAACACCATTTGCATTCGAAGCATTCATGATTTATTTCCGTTGATATTTATTGGTCTTTGATAAATCCAGGCAATGGCTCAAGTTGGTGGCTTGGTCATGCTGCAACCAGAAGTTGGAGGCTCTCGTGAAAATTTCTTCTTTGCTGGAATTGATAAGGTGAGATTTAGGAAACCAGTAATTGCAGGAGATACCTTGGTTATGAGGATGACACTTATAAAGCTACAGAAACGCTTTGGAATAGCAAAGATGGAAGGAAAGGCTTATGTCGGAGGTGATGTAGTTTGTGAGGGTGAGTTTTTGATGGCTATGGGCAGTGAATAATATACTAGTTTTACAATTTCTTGCAATAACTTTTTACTGCTATCCTATGCCTTTTTTTGGTTATTGTTTTCAAAAATGGACAAAGGGAAGTGGGGAGAACTGGTTTTCCGTCAATTTGATACTGATATGATTTTGATGTTAAACTTATGGGCACAACTTGCATATTAATCTATTTTCATTCATTTGTTGGTTGGCCGACATAAATTCACCCTCGAACTTTGCAATTTTAACCTTGTGGTATCCTGAACCTTTATAAATGAGTTATCGTGCATTTGAACTTGCAAATTTTGGTAACATTGTACACCTTTTTACATTAATAGCAATAGAAAGATTTTTTTTGGTTTTTATATGTAAAATATAGATTTGATATATAGTTAACAGAACTTTTGGAACAATAGTTTTCACGTGTTTTAATTATTTATTAGGTGTTTAATTGATCTAATTTTTCAAGTTGAAATACTCAATAAAATAATTATGCAACTTGAAGTGTTTAATATGTGCGATTTTATAAGTTGAAGTATTTAATGGATTAAAGTAAAAGCTAAGGATGCCACAAGATTAAAATAACAAAGTTCATGAGTGAATTTGTGTATCAACCTTTGTTTGTTTAGATTAGCCCTATGAAAATTGTTATGCTTCTCTCGCCATAACAAAGATGTCTTAAATGCTTTCTTCCTTAAACTTGTATGTATCTAAACCTTTTAACAAAGAGAAATTTCCTAGCTAAGATCATTCATATGTTGAGCAAAAAATAATCATTTTAGGATACAAACCATTATAGATTGGAGAATTGTGAGCTAATCACATTTACTATCCCTGACCAATAATCATAGAGACATTTAACAATTGAATGAATTAATGAAACCAATCATAAAGCTTAGTAAAGAAATAAGATTTTTGAGATTGATTTATATTTTTCAGATTAAAAGTAGAACAATTTCTAGAGAAAGAGATTGAAATTTAGGATATGTTTGGTTTAACGGTTTCCAATAGCTGATACCTATTGACAATTATGTATTATTGTATTTTATCATGCATTATATATGTATTTATTTACTTTTATTTCTAAGTAGTTTTTTTACTAGCTGCATTGTACGTTGATTTGATTTGACTTGTTATATATTTGTTTAATTTTATTATTTATATAATATTAAAGTATGAATTCTTATTTAGATTAAAATAAATGCAATGATTAATTAATATTACATTTTATATATATAATAAAATTTTGTAATGTAATATCTAATTGAAAAGAAAATGATGTTTTTGTTTCTTCTGTTAATAAAAAAATGTAAAATTTTATTGTTAATTAATTATATAAAATCACTATAAATTTGCATTTACTGAACTGTAAAAATAATATTTTGGATTTGTCTTTGCATAAAATTTAAAAATAAATTGTTTAAAGTTTTTAACTCTACGTGGAAATCAAGTTGTAAATAATAATATTGATAATGCAATATATTCTAATAAGTTTAAAAAAAATATAAATGATATTCAATTCAAAATTACAAAGTTATATATAAAAAATATTTAAAAACACATTAAGATTTTAAATGTTTAATTATCTTTATATTTGTTTTAAAAAATATTTAAAAGCTATATTCAATTAAATTATAGAAAAATTAAATAAAATTTTAAAAATTTAAAAATAAGAGAATAAAATATTGAATAATAATAGAGTTGTTGAATTTTCTCTTTTGTTTCATTTTTAATATAGAAAAGTTGAAAATAAAAATGATAGCAAATTCAAACATTTATAGCTTATTTTTTCAAAAAGATTTAATTAGGCTAAAAAAAAAACTCTTTTTTTTTATATTTATTAAACACTATAATTTCATACTTCCATTGTTTTTGTTAAATTTGAAAAATTTTAAAATACAATAATATGTAGATGATTCAAATAACAGGACATCATCCTCTCCAAAAAAAAATCAAAAGGAAATAATATATTTAAAAAAATTTATTTTAATTTTATTGCAATTAACTAATATAGTCTAATAATAAAGTGTTTAATCAAATTTTAAAAAATTCAGAACATAACAAATTAATAGAATTTAAGTTTCACTTCCAATAGTTGAATTAAGATTTTCGATTTAATTCATAAAAAATAATATAACATGAGAACATATGATTAAAAAAATAAAAAACTATAATTATAAAAATCATTGCTCAATAATATTCCAAGATCAAATAGAGAATTTTGAAAGATATACATATTTATATTTTCTTGAATTAAAATGTATAAAAAATCTAACTGAAAGGATATTCAAAAGTATATGTGGAATTTATATTTTTCCATTAAAAGACATTAAAAATAGAATTAAAAAGAATCTTTAAAAAGATAAGTAAACTTATTTTCTCCAATTAAAATGTATAAAAAATTAATTAAAATGATATATTAATAATTTCAAATTAAACTAAGGCTACTTTAGAAAATCTTATAATTTCATCATCTATTCCCACATGTATGTAGATTATACATTATAAATTTATTTTATTATCTATTAAGTTAAAGAGAGTAAAATAATATATATAATAAATACATAAAGTATGTAATATATATTTAGCTCTAACATTTAATTTAGTTCCTAAATTGAATAAAATTAAAAACATGTATGGTTAATAAAAGAATTTTTAATTTTCATGTATAGCCTTATTATATAACATAAAAATTATCAAAAATAAAATATATTTATTAATATATAGTTAATGTTAATTATCTATTAAATATAATATTTAAAATAAAATTTAATTGGTCGTCAATAAGATTATTTTAGAACATTTTAAATTCTACTAAGGGCATTATCGGAAATCTCATTATTCCCCTTCATTCTCACTTTTATATATTATAGATATAGGTGTGAATATTAATTTTCATTTTAGTATGTTATATAGTTAAAAAAGATTATTAAAAATTTTTTATAATAATATTTAATAGTTATTGTTTATTATTTTAATTAATAGTTGTAATATAATTATAATATTTAATAGTTAAAATTAAAATAATATCTCATCGTTTTTTGTTTAGTTAATAGTTAGCAAATAAAACTCTATTAATATCTCATCGTTTTATATTTTTTAATTTTAAAATTTTCATTCGCAGGTGAATATTGTAATTTAAATTTATTTTATAATTTTTTTCATCATTAATTCGTTTGTAATTCTAATAATTTTTTAAAATCCGCTAATTACATTTAAAAAGAAAATTAATTCACTATCAAACTATCAAAACATATTCATTAATCATACAAAGACAAACATCAGTTAAGGAAAAAAAAAAAAACATGCACATAGCAGAATGACTAATATCAATTCGTGGTTGGGGGCAACCCTAGCTCCGGTTGAGATATCTATTCGAGTAGGATAATGACATGGTCGTGAGATTAATAAATAAAAAAACATTAGGAAGAAAATCATACAAATGAGATAAAAATGAAGTAGAATTCAAAGAACTCCTCACCGAAGGATAAGGACAAGATCATGTGGACAATAGCAAGGCACAATTGGAGAAAAATAATCAGAACAATTAAAACAGTGTATTTTCCTTTGCTTGGTTAAGTTAATCCATTGTCAAGCTGTTAGTCGCATGATAATATAATTTTTTTAGAGTAAATTCTAGTCCCATTTTAAAAATAAAGTGCTATTATATCTACATTTCAAAATGAAGGCGCTAGAATATAAAGGTAAATTTAAAGTGATTTTGCAATAAATCGTATGCTTACGACCAATTTTGGATTCAAACGATCATGGGAGTATTTTAGGATGAAAACTTTCTTATTTAACATCTGATTATGTTTTTTTTTTTTCTTTTCATTGACAAATGTTCTTTTGCTAAAAAATTGACGGAAGAATAAAATTGTAGGACAAGATAAAAATTTGGAGACAACTAAATGTACTTTTAAAAGACAAAAATGGAGTGGTTCTATTTTACACAATATGAAAACATGATGGTTGTTAAGTGTAATTTAAGGAATACTCAAAGTGAGTGATTAACTTTTTCTCAGATGATCTTTCCTCTATTCTAATTTCTTATTTATAATACAATTTTGACCATAAACGTTTAAGTATTTGGCTACAAATGTCGAACGGTGATCTTATTTTTAATGATCCTTTAATGACTCCTTTTGACTAGATATATTATTAAGCGCTATAGAATTTAGACACTGTTCGGACTTCTTATCTCGTTTGAGACTTGATGATTACTCGATCTTTAATCTTTGAATCGGTCAAGGAGTCATTCGGTAAATACCGAACAGTCTCTAAACGAATTCTTCTGTTGTCAAAAATCTCCAAAAGTATGCCGAATCATTTATATTCGGTTTTGACTTCTTATGACTCTCGCTCTGCATCGTTTTTGCTTGCTCAGGGATTTTCTTTTAATGAATCAATGTTTTTTTGTTTAGACTTCCACGTAAGCCCTCGATGTCAGTTCATTATTAGTTCGTGTCTTGTCTTTAATGGATGTGACTTTTGACCTTATCGGTGTCTTCTGAAACGGCGCGCCTTCTGAGCACTTCATTAAGGCACGACTCTTCATTTTTTATGGCCTTTCGACCTTCTTTCCATCTTCTCCAATTCTCAAGCGCTATAAATTGAAGCTTCGAGTCTTTACAAGTTTTGAAGTTTCTTTGTTGTCTCTCTGATTTCTTTGCAAATTTTCCTGTAAAATTTCTTAAGAGGTAATTACAAATTTCTTCTTAAAAAATTAAAATTTTTTCCATTTATCGTTCTAATTTTTTCCAGTAAGGGTAAAGGCAAAAGCATTTCCATAGAAACTTCTAGAGGCACGACTCTTCATATTTTGTGGCATTTCAACCTTCTTTCCATCTTCTCCAATTCTCAGGCGCTATAAATTGAAGCTTCAAGTCTTTACAAGTTCTGAAGTTTCTTTGTTGTCTCTCTGATATCTTTGCAAATTTTCTTGCACAATTTCTTAAGAGGCAATTACAAATTTTTTCTTAAAAAATTAATTTTTTTTCCATTCTCGTTCTACTTTTTTCCAATAAGGGTAAAGGCAAAAGCATTTTCATAGAAACTTCTAGCTCTTCCTCTTCAAGCTTTGAAACTACCAAATTTGGCGATTTCCCTTCTAGTCGCTTCCTAGCTACCATGGATGCTGCAAATCAGACCTCCCCTGGTAGGGCTCTAGCCATTGGCATCGTGATCGGGGACAATGACACTTCTTAGCGCCTAAGTAGGAAACCCAACCCTTCAGCGAAGGGTAAAAGATATGCAAAAAAAGAAAATATTTATTACAAAGAAGGAAAATAGGGTAGCATAGTTATATTCTCTGCTTGGAATTGAAGACATGGAGAGACTTAGGATCAAATATGCTATTCCCATTGAATTCGAGCTTTTTGATATGGGTGAGAATGTTCGGGCTAGTTTTGAGCGAAGCACCACTTTTTTTATATTATATGAAGAAGACTTGAGGGCTATTGTTCGACTACCTCTCCAGGTGGAGTTGTGCGATTATCTAAATTAACTCAAAATTATTGTATCGCAACTCGCTATGAATAGTATTAGGATTTTCCTGGGGCTTTGTCTTTTGGCTTGGAAATCGAACTTGGAGTTCTCACCTTTTGTTGTTAATGGGCTCTATGTTTTCTCCATTCGTGAAAGAGAAGATCACCCTCACCTTTCTACTCGTGGTTGTCTTAATGTTTTTGAGGGTTTGACTGCTTCTTTAGAGGGAAGGTGGAAAGAAAAATTTTTTGCAGTGAGAAGTCCTAAGGGTTTTGGGGTGAACACCTCCTAGTCCCAATCCATCCCCTCATTCAAGGAGGATCGTTCACTCACACAGAGGGAAAGGGCGAGCATTGAAGCTCTTTTCGAATATGCCATTAAGCCTGTTCATCTTCTTCATTTTCTTGCTTTGGATTATCCTTCCACCCGCTTGAAAAAATGGAAAAGGAAAAACAAAGAAGGTATGCCTTTTAGCTTTTACTTTATGCTCCCCAATTGACATTTAACATTTTGCTTTGTTTAGCATATATGGCTGGTGGAGATCTTGCTAAAAGCTGGAAGAGAAGAGGGGGGAAAAAAGGAAAGCAAAGTGGCTGCTCAATCAAAGAAGGGAGGCAAGCTAGTGCTGAGGGATGAAGATGATGAAAATGATTAGACGCCTTTCAGAAAGTCAAGCGATATTGCCGCTACTCCCAACCTTGATCAAGCCAGAACTCCCAAGCGAGAGGCAAGCTAGAACATGGTGAGAGATTCACCTACTTTATCAACAATTCCTTTAGAAGAGATCGATGCTACTTAACTACCTTTCGAGGATGATGTTCCTCTTACTAGGCGAAGGAAAAAGACCAGATCAGGAACTCTTAAAGAAGCTGTTTGGTCAAGACCTATTCATCGCGATGTTGAAGGGTATATCAAAAGCATTCACGAGTCTTCAACATCTTGCTCCCAAAGTCTAGTGAGTAGGATTTGGATGGATTCTCTCTGCTCTTTTAAGATTAGAGCTATGTCGACTTCATGGAAGAAGATGCAATTTTCGACAATATGAACTGCAACCTTTTTTCTGTAAGCCTCTTTTTTTTCCTCCCTATCATATTGTCTTTGACGCTTACTCCTATTTTTGGCTTTTCTAGCTTGTTCATCAAGTTGTAGTTATGAAGAAAAGGGTCTTAGATTTGCATAGCCATTGTGTGAAACTTGAATTATCTAAGAATGAGGGTATCCAAATGGATGAGACTGCAAAAGAGATGATGGATAATGCCGCCATTACTAATAGTAAGGAGATGTGTGCAATAAAAAAGTAATTGAATTTGTTTAATGATGAGTATAAAAAGGTGATAGATACGACTTTAGTTACTAGCTCAAGAAACATTCAATTGGAAAAGGAGAAAGTTGAGCTCAAGCAAGCCAAACTAACTGCTGAGCTAGATAAGGCTGAACTGTAGGCCCAATTTGATCAACTTAAGGAAGGATTTGGAGTCTGCTCAAAATGAAACTGATGACGCTCTGAATAAAATTGTTGACACAGTTGATAATTTTCAGGAGCGAATAATTTTTGCTCTACAAGCTCGGTACCCAGGTGATAACTTTGATTTTATCAGTGACATTCCACTTATTAATTTAGCTGAAAATACAATTGAGGTTCCTCCCGCACATCCTGATGAACAGGAAGAAACGCTTCAATTTGATGAACAGATAGATCAGGATAATAATGTAAATTCTTGAGTTTTTCTCTTCTTTTTGAGCTAAGTATTTTGTATGTATATACATTTTTTTTATCTTAATAGAGTTTTGTAAATAAATAAAGAATTAAAACATAAATAAAAACTAATCTATTAATTTGCAAACAGAGAGAATTAAAACATATAATCAATACATGATTAATAATATAAACAACACTAAATGTAGAGATTATGGTATTAATACATACAATAAAATTAATTTACTACAAGAAAAAACATGATTATAAACTCAATAATTTCAAATTAGCAAAAATTTAATGTAATAATTCTTGACAGTCAAAAGCAATAAATTCTTAATAGTCAAAAGTAATTAAAACTATATATATATATAATAAAAATAATAAATGGATATCATTAATAGAATGAGACTAAATATGATATTGAAAAATTTTATGATCGCCTACATTAAAAAAAAATTATATTGTAATATCATTATATTACATTCTTCTTTCATCGAATAAAATTGACAATTTTGAATTATATATAATAGACTTTATATGTATGTATTTTTACTCATGTCAGCAACTACAATTATAATTTTTAATTTTATTTTATTTTTTAGGTATTGAACAATATCATATTTAGAATTAGATTAAACTTTTTAATAGAATTTAGATTCTAAATAGAAAACTAACATGACCAACCAAAAGTAAACTAATTTGTTTTTCAACCAATAAAATTGAAGTCCTTAATGATATTTTTATCAATTCATAAACTTAATATTGACTAATTGGAAACCCAATGTTTCCTAATTAGGATGTGACTAAATTATTATTAATGATATTGTTAATCAATCAATAAAATACAAATAAAATTTGAAATTTCTATATAAGCAAAAAATTTATGATTTACGCATAGCAAGAGATAGTCTAGTGCTAAATATATATATGACTTGATAATAAATTTAAGTTTGAATCTCATTTTTCCTATACTTAAAAAAAAGATATATTATATTATACATTATAAATATTAATCTTACAATTCAAATAAAATTTAAAATTGTATTAATAAAATATAAAAGAAAAGAGTGAAAGAAAAGAGAAAAGAAAAAACATGCATACTAAAGAATGTGACACGGAAGAAATAGGCAGTGAGTTTTAGATTTGCAAAACAGGTTATCAATTTTGGTTATAAATTTAGTAATGAAATTTATAACTCATTTGTAATCATTTTTTCAACTGTTAGCAACGGAAGAATAATGAAACAGAATTTGATAATTAATAAAAAATAATTTAAATTATAATGTTAGAAACAGAAAAATCTATTGCTAATTCATAAGTAGAACTTTTTATCAAGTTTATAATTTAGAAATGGAAAAAATTGTATTGCTAATTGGAAAACAAAAACCTTTATCAAGTTTGTAATGAGTCTATAAATCTATAAATTTATAACTTTAAATAGGAAAAAAATTGTCTCTAAAAATAGGAAAAAAAATACCAATAAAATCAGAGACAATTGGTATTATTTGTCTCTAAAAATCATAATCCTTAGGAGTTAGGAGACAATCTTAAAAACTGTCTATTTTTATAATAATAAGATACAAAGAGAGCAATTTGAGACTCTATTTCAATTAGATTAGGAGCAATTTTATTTTAAGAAGGGATTGCAATAATTTATTTCCTTCAAAAAATAAAGTTTTGCAATAACTATAGTCTAATCAAGTGGGATTTTTTAGCGAGGTTTTGAAACGATATTAAAGGAAGAAAAACCAAGAGTCCGATTTAAGTTTATACATATGGTGATAACTCCTTTGGACCAAAAGGAACACGCGTAGATGTCCTTTATTGTTCCTCTTCAATATTTATATATAGCAAGTTGTTTTAATTATATCACAATTATGTAATCTAACCAAATTTCTTTAAATATAGCTAAATAATGCAATTGTTAATTGCTATTTCGTTTATTTAATCTGTTTAGAAATTAAGGATTATAAGTTTATCACACTCAAAAGTAGGAGTTATATTATTTACATATAACAGTCTAAATTTCATATGCAAATATCATCAATAGAGAAAATTAGTCATCAAAGGCGCAATTTGGTAAAATGAACTAAAGAGTTAGAAGAGTTGTGGAGTTAAACATGCTCGTTAAGAAAATTCTAAGATGGATGACCTCTCAGGAAGTTATCGATTTTACATGCGAGATGAAATCGTGTAGATCTTGTCGATCCAAGATAGGAGAGTAGATTTGAGGAAGGTTCAAACCTATGTGTAGGACCCACAATTTTTATAAAATATTCATTTCAACACGTAATGGGCCCGGACCTTAGAAAATTCATATCAAGTCCATTTGTACCTTTTGGGCTACGGAACTTTTGGGATCTTTTTTGTCTTTCACGTCTTTTCTTTTACAACTGGCAGTTTAGGCCTCCTTTTCTCCTTTGCTTTTAGTTGATGGAGAATTAAAACCTCTTAACCTTCATGGCTAAGATTAGAATTATGGACCACTTTGTTAAAAAAAGTATTCCATTTCAACGATATTATGCTCTCCACCAAGTTTTGTCACAATACCAAATTTTTTAATAGTACTGAATATAATATATAAAGCACAAAAGTTTTCGAAACGTTTCCGTTATAAATTACGAATGTGAAAATAATAAAATAAAATAAATAAATATTTAAATATGTTTATAATAAACGGAAGGTGCCCTTTCTTTATTAAAATTTCTCTCTTTTTTCCATTCAACGCTGTATTGTCAGATTATATATACATTTACCATTAAATTGTGCATTGATGTGCATGATTTTCATATATTATTTGTATTGATTTGAAACTTTTAATGAAATTTTAATAATAATAATAATAATAATAATAATATATTATATATATTTATAATAAAAATGTAAATTGGATTACTTCCACCAGAATTAAGCGAAATTTTTTAGTGGTTTAGGGAAAAAAAAAGAGAATGGAACACTTTATTAGGAAAACTGAAATTTTTCTAAAAGCCAAAATCAGCAATTCCATTTAACAAGCAAATTGCTCAAGATGAGTATTATTTGTGCCTATGACTTCCATTGATTCAATATACTTATACAGAAACAAAATTACAGCAATTACATTAAAAAAATTTCAAACAAACTTGATAGTGTTATTGCTAGTAACTGGCTCACAATAACAAAAACTTAAATAAACATTATTCAAAACCAACATAAATAAATCCACACCAAATAATTAAAAATCGTTCTTCAATCAACTATTAACCACTGCACAAATCTTCCTAATCTCTCCGGTCGATCCAGTTTTAACGTTGATTCGTCCCATTTTCTCCATAGAAGCAGCAAATTCAGCATAGAAATTTTGGAGGGAACCGCTAAGCAACTGGTTAATTGTAGCCAAAGTAGCAGAATTTGTAGTCAAGGCAGAATCAGATTGGAAAAGGCCTCTTCTTTTGAGAAGATTGGAATAATAGCTAAGGTCGAATGTTTTTCTACTTCCAGGGTCCATTTCAACAATGGTGGTGTTGTCGTTAGGAGTTGTGCATTTTCTTGATTTTAGATTTGCTGCATATTCGCTGTCGAGTGCTGGGTCTTGATCGCCTACTCCGGTGAAATTGTACAGCCGGTTTGAAAATGACGGGCAATGAGCTATTCCGATTGTATGTGCACCTAAATTATATATTGAGCAATAAAAAGTTAAAACCCTGGAGTCATTTTCAATCGAGCTAATCATTCCTATTATTATATTCAACCAATTATTTAAAAAGAAAAAAAATAGAGCATGGTACGCACTCTTATTGATCTTCTCATCGATGTAAAGCATAAAAGATTTTAAATTTAAATCCTCTAAAATTTTCATTAATTTACCGAGATCAGCAGAAGACTATCTTTATTGTATAATACTCAGCGATAGAAAAGAAAAACACCGGACTCAACAATAGGAAATAAAAGACATGTCTTATTTTGTATCGTGAGCTCTTTTAAAAAGGAAATAAAAAATTGAAAAAAAAGAAACATTTTTGTTTCTATATATGTCGTGAGTTTAATTATTACCGGATAGCAAGACCAAGTCTTTTAGATCTAGTCCCACATTGGCAAAAAGTCTTTGGAGATTGGTGAAGTTGCTAGTTGGAGGTGGTATGTTGTTCATAGCCTCTGTGACATTTGAGATTGTTCCATCTCGCCGGCCGGTCGGAACGCTCCAAGACGGACCACCCTGTTCAAGCAACAAATATATATATATATATATCAAGAACGTCAGGAATTCCAATCTTGACAGACTTGTCCAATTAAGAATTTTTTTTATCAACTGAAAAATTGGAGCTAGTTTTGGGTATTACGTACAGTTGCTACAATTGAGTCTCTTGCAACCAAAGCAATAATGTCTGCACAAGAGACAACACCAGGACATGCTGCTTCAAGTAAGCTCTTAACACTCTCAATAAAACCAAACCCTCTCAGTGTTAAATTTGGAGTTGCAGCCTTTTCCGTTTGATTGTTTGATGTTGAGTTTATAAGTACAGAACCATCACAGCCCTGAACACCACAAAATATAATTAATTCAATTTCCTATCATTACCAGAAATTATCAAAAGGGAAAACTAACAAAAAAATAGGGAAGAAGATGAACTCATATAGGAAAATAGGGAAGAAGATGATTCGTTACCCGGACAAAACAATCATGGAAGTGCATTCTAATGAAGGTAGCTGCAAGTGATGGAGCATTATGGATGTGCTGGTTAACGAAATCTTGCACAATTTGCTCAGCATTTGGGCAGCTTTGAGAATAAAAACCTAGTTGAAGCTGAGCTTGAGATGAACTCATATATGCCAATAAAGCAAACACAATGAACCCCAACCCACCCATGTTTTGTTTGATTAATGGAGCTTCAAGTTTGGAAGATGATATCCAAAAACTAAGTATTAGCTTTCTTTTTGAGGAAGCTGCCAAGTAATGTTGCGGGGATAGCCAACATGAGATAAGATTTATACACCTTTATACAACTTAATTTGAGCAACACGAAAAGGACCAAAGAAATAAAAATTGCCCACTTAGCTAACAAACACATGCTAAATGAATATGCTTTTTTTTATTATATTTATATAATTTAATACATATTAAAATATTAATTAGTTAAGGTTGTTCCTTCGTACTTCGTTCATTTACTGTTTTAGAAAGCACTATATACTTTATTTATTTCTTATCGGATAGACACAGACAGGTAGGATGGTTGCAAAGCTAAACTGAATTATTCGACGTAAAAGTGAAAACACAAGTTTAACTGATAGAAAAATATATTTTATTAGAAGGGTCAAAATTTTTACCTATATAGCTGAGAGAGATTATATAATTTTATTAAATAAAAGAATATATCTACCAATATTATTTGATACTTATATTATATCATGAGTCGAACTAATTATATTTCACTTTTTTATTTGTTTTTGTCAAAAATAGATCATGGATATCTAAATTGAAAGAAAATTAAAAATATTTTTTTTATCTTATTTTAGGATTCGGATATTATTCAAATTCAGATATTACTCAATAATATATATGGAGAAAATCCATTTTAATGTTATGATTTTTTTCAATTTTATTTTTTTAAAACCATAATAGTTTTGGTGAGTTATTTACACGTTTTATACTAAACTCAAATTTCTAATTTAATAAAATGAACCATTTAAACTAAAAAATGTAAGTCTGAATTTAAACCCATGAAGCATCTCACGTTTATGCTTTAAAGCCATTTTCATACTTAACTCATGATACTTAAGATCTTCAAGTTATAAGTAAAGTAATTTTACCGTAACAATCAAACTATTTTTATATAATTAAAAATAAAAAAAATCATAGACCTTTGGTGTTAATAAAATAAATCTAAATTAGTGGTAATTAATACACATGGATGTGACAATTTAATAATTAATGAGATCACGTTTAAATAATTATATCATTGAAGTAAAATCATCTTGCCAACTAAACTAATTTTAAAAACTGACAATAAATAAGAAATTAAAAAAAATTCCATGTGAAGTGCAGTTGTTGAGTGATGGAAGCAAAAGTAAATTAGCGACGACTAATACATATAGAGGTGGCGATTTAAGGGACATGATAAGTGATGGATTAGGTGAATTTTAATTTTTCTTACGGTAGCAAATCCTTTATTAACTAATAAGATTAAGAGTAGATATATAGAAATTGGTTCACCTGCTCTGCCGTTAGCTAATCCAATGCTTTACACCTCATTTCTGTTATCAAATAATTGGCTACGTCGCTATGTACCCTGCTCCGCCACTAATCTATTATGGACACATATCCGAGAGGGATATAGCTCATGCCATGGGCAGCTTCTCGGTTTTTTTTTTTTTCAGTTATTAATTAATTTAGTAATTTTTTTAAAAAAATTATAAATTAAATTAAACTAAAGATTTTTTAAAATATATTGTATAAATTAATTTTTTATAAAAATCTATTTTTTTCTTTTATTTAATAAAATAAACAGAAAAATAAGTTCTACAACAGAAAATTAGCCAAAAGTCAATATCTTAATCTTAAAAAAATGTTAACAAATTAAAAGCAATTTAAAAAACTGTTATGAAATACTGTTGCAGTACAATTCCATATATATATTCTCTCATAATATAAATTTTTTATAAGAAAATCTTGTGACATTCTAAATTTTTTCTTTATGCCCAGTAAATATTTTAATTTATAAAAATTAAATTTATTAAATATTTTAAATAAAATTAAATCGATTAAATACATATTAAGTAATTTAAAAATATAACAATTTTCATTTTACAAATTATATTAACTATGTGTCAAATTTAATACTTTACATATAAAATAAGAAATTTTAAAATTATTATTTTAAATGTTAAAAACATAAAAATATTATAAAAAGTGAAATTGAGGTGACACAAATTTTTTTTATTGAAATTTAGAGGTTACTTTTCTTTTTATTTGTTTTCTTTATGATCGGAGAATGTGTTTCTTCGAGGAACGTGCTAGGAATAATAGGCCAAAAGCAAGTACTAATGGTAATAAGATATTGGTTTAATAGACAGCTGTTAGGTTTAACATAATCATTAACCTGTCGGTCTTTGCTTTTAAACTGTCGGTCGTCTTAATATTTATTTGCACATAGCTTGACTGCTTAGTCTAATTTAATTATGCTATCAAAAGTTCAAAAAAATATTAATTTTTTTTGTACATAAGAAGATAAATTAAACAAAAGTTAAGATCTACACCATTTAAAATAAATTATTTCAATAATATCATATTTATTCAACACGTGAGCCCCCGTTAGTAGTCGATGCAAACTCCCTGAGTTAATCGGAGCAAAGATGTGAGGTATGTTCGATAAAATTAAATATTTTGGTAACTGTTAATTATTTTAATAATATTTAATTATTAATTAATTAAATATTTTTATAAAATATTAAAAATTAAATACTATATAGATTAATATTTTATAAAACGTTGTTTTAATTTTTAAAGTTAATTTAAACGTTGTATTATCGAACACTATAAAATATAATAGTCAAAACGCTAAAATTTATTTAAAAAACTGTTGTCAAACACATATTTAGTCTATATATATCAATAATTGAAATTTTACCTATAAGGCTAGAATGTAATGTTTAATTTTTTCTACATAAATAATTTACATTTAATTGAATTAAAAGATAAGTTATTTTAATTTTTTCTTGAATAAAGGAATAATTGATTTTAGAGGAGAAACTGTTGATTGCCAAGTAATCGGGCATTGATTTCTCCCATTTCGTTACTGGTTGGCTAACAAATGAAAAAGATTCTTACAATTATTTAATTTGTTATTCTGCTTTTAGTTTTACCGCAGGGTAATATTATCTGGTACCGCTGTAATTTATTCAATTAAAAATTTACAAGTAGACATATGACTCGGTTTTTTAAAAGCAAAATTAAAAGTGAGTAGTTACGCGTTAAACGGAACCTTAAAAAAAAAACCTCTTGTGATCTTCTCCGCCTGGCTCTCTTTCATTTTTCTAATTTTTATTTCTAAGCCACTGCCAACCGCGGTACTCGTTTTTCATCTCTCTGTATTATTTTTTTTTTATTTTATTTAATTTTTCTAATAATTTTTAAATTTATAATTGTTTGAAATAAATTTTGATTTAGACTCTTAAATCTGTAGACTTTAAGTGTTTTTGATACCTTCTTACTGTAGACTTTAAGTGTTTTTGATACCTTCTTACTGAAGTTATTAATTTTTTTCAATTCATGGGGTTATTTCTCGTTAATGAGGAATTTTTATGTGGATATTTTTATTTCTCAAGCAGTTTAAAAAATAAAATGGATTGTTGATTGCATGTGATCGAAGATTTTGGATCTTCAAGTTCAGATCAGTTTTTTTTACCAATAAAGCTTGTAGTGTGGCTTGCTCCTTAGTTAAAATTTGGTATATTAAACTCTTGTGCAGCGTCAGTCGTAACAAGTTTTCAAAAAAATAATATTCGAGATAATATTGTGAAAGATTTTTTTTATTATTTTATTCAAAAATAGACCGGTCTTTATTTGGAAGATCAACCCTTTCTACCAAGATCAAGACATCAGTTTCGTATAGGAATATTACTATATTATAAAGTTATATTCATTATTAATGAATTATTAAATTTCAAAAAAAGAAAAAGAGTAGTTGATATTAAATAATCTCAATCATTTATTTTTTAATCTTAAAAGTGGATATCACACAAACATAATATGAGAAATTTATTTTGAGGTCCTTTGGTTTTTACAAAATCCATTAATTCATCCTTATTGTTTATATAAATTAGGAAAAAAATTAATAAGGGCCCTAAATTTTAGTCTAATTAATACTTAAGGACATCATTTTTTAAAAAGAAATAATGAAGTCCCTAAATTTTGATTCCATCTATAATTTTGTCCTTCTGTCCAAAACACCCATATTTAACAGTTAAATCAATGTGTAACGATAAAAATATCCTAATATGTATTTCGTGACCATAGAACTTCAGGCTTGAAGCTCTCTTCCTCATGTCGTCACTGTAGCAAAGATTTGCAGCAAAATACAACGACCTCCACCACCGCTTCACCAGTAGGTTCAAAACCATGCCACTATATATAACAAAAATCTCTTCTACTAGTCCAAAAGTTCCAACATCATTCTTTACATATATATACACACAAATAAATCTGTAGTTTTGCATATAACATGCAATGACACAAATAGATCTGCAATTTTGCATATAAAATGCAATGACATAAACTTTAGTATACTACATGTCACGACCCATTACTTGGGCCAGACCGGCACTAGGGGCCTGGGTAGCTTAAGGCCTCAAAAACCCGTAGTAAGCCTAACTTGGTTAAGCCCGTATTCTGCTTACAATTGTGGTATCGACCCAACAATATTATTTATTTTTCTTTCTTATAGTTAAACTCAGCCTGATAATACACAAACAAATCCAGTGTACGAATTATGCCATTATAATTTAGATCTCTAATACACGTTTACACTCACCTTGGAATACAATTGCGGAACTCTATAAATTACAGTCTTTTACATTGGCATACTTAATACATCTATTATTATTTTATTTTGTCTGTATCATAATTTAGTTCGATTCATAGGTTTTCCCTTTCCTTCCAATACTTGAAAAAAAAATAAGGAGGCAGGGGTGAGCACCAAACTCAATGAGTAGGGTTAGATAACCCTCTCACCCCATACAGTCACACATATGATATTTACGTTATTCAACCAATAGCCCTTTGGCTGTCTATGAATGAACAAGCAAACATGAATGTACACTTATCAAATAAATCACAATAGTTCAAATAATCAAAGAGTGGATATTAGTTCGTATAGTCACCCACTATAAACAAGGATTATACTCTCCCCAAAGCATGCTTTAAAAAAATTTTCAAAAATAATCTATAATTCTTGTGTCAAGTGCACTCAGAGAGCCTACCCCCGTTTGGGCTCGACGGACCCAGTCCGCCTATATTTCTTAAATCAATCACCTGATGATATGATGACAACTTTATTCTATTCTGAAAGGATTTCAAGTGCTCACTAATTTACAAAAGCACAATGTTTCCTGATTTCACCTCGCTTACCATTTAGAACTCCCACTTGACCTAGTTTCATCATTGACTCAGAGAAATCGCGAGCAAAAGTCAATCCATGAGTAAGAGATTGGAGTTTAACATAAGCTGTAGTTTCAAAGTCATCAAGAAGAGCTGCATCAGATTGGAAGAGCCCTCTTCTTTTAGAGACAATAGTGTAGTAATCTTCATCAAAGGTTTTAAAGCTTTTAGGATCCATTTCTACTATTGTCTTGGTGTTCCCTGGCTTGCACTTTTGCTTTAACTTAGCTGCATATTTTGGATCTAATGATGGGTTCGTGTCCCCTTTTCCAGTGAAATTGTACAAACGGTTTGAGATTATGAAGCAATGCCCTATTCCAATGGTGTGTCCTCCTGTAAATGAAAAATATTATTTCATATGTTAATTATAGTTGATAACATAATTTTATATTTCTCCTACTTGGACAAAACCATCTTGGTTTTATGAATTATTGCATTTTGTCTATCGATTCTTGAATATTAACACTTTTTTTTTTTACTTCGTGTCCGTTATTACGCTCAATAACAAGCCCAACTAATTCTCACTAGCCTTCGGAGACAAATGAGCTGAGTTATATTATGGTGCACCAAATCGATCCTGATGGTTTTAGCATTCACCTGATAGAACAACAAGGTCCTTCATGCTTAAACCCTTAGCAGCAAAATTTTGTTTAAGTTGAGTTATGTTAGCGAAAGGAGATCGTAACCGTCCAATAATCCAGTCCTTCCGTCTAAAAAGGGCTGATTTTCCCTTAATTTTACATTAAAATGACAAAAAAAAACCCGGTGGGACCCACAAATTAACAAAAGTCAATTTTAGAAAATCTCAAAATGTCTCTCCCAGTTGCAAAAGCAATGATCTCCCTCCCATCCTCTCCAGTTGATTTTTCGACCTCTAAACGGTCAGCAAAAGGTGATTATCAAACCTTCAGCCGCCGGTAATCACATCACTAGCCTTCCTTCCACTGGTCGAAGCCTTTACAATGCTAATTAAGGCTCTCCTTCTAGCAGTGCCGCCAGGCCTTCCGATCTGCTTCTTGCGAGTTCCAGCGACATGAGTGGTAGTGGCTAGGATGCTGAGAGGGACCTTTCGACACCAACCTTGCATGGCCCTTTGGAGATGTACCCGGCCCCAACTGTGAATGACATTCGAGATACCGTATATGATTTGCGCCATCGTAGGGATTTGGTTTTGCGACAATAGAAGGCGTAGTGGTATGGTATTTATTAATATTTTGAAAATTACAAACTACTTTTTATCAATTAATTATAGTGATGTCTTCTGCATTTGTTCTTTTCAGTAATGGCTTTTGGGCAATTTATGTAATTGCCAGTAGTTTCATGGTGTTTTTCTATTGTATTTTCATTTTCCATTTGGGGGGTCAGGAAATTGCAGTAGCACAAATGCATTGAAGTTGAACCCCAAAGAAGACTGTAACTAGACATTCCTCTTTTTTTATCTATTATTACTTGGTTTCTTTGTTTTTCTCCCTTTTTACAATTTTTTTTTTTACACACAAGAAAATCTATTGATTCAAGAATCCAAATTTGCAGTAGAAGAAGGAAGCGGTAGATTGTTGTGATGACTCAGATGATTGTTGGACATATGGTAGTTTTATTAGAAGCACTCATGGATTGTAGTCTCTAGTTCTATACTCTATTGATTATTAGCTATGTGGCTATGGTGTTGCCTTTGAAATTGATAATCCTTCCTCACTTAGCATTGGTTGAATTTGTACTTCGCTTCTAATTAGCAAGGAAGAAGCGAAAAAGAATATGTATTCATTTGTTACTTGTGGATCCCACAATAAGGGGTTTTTTTTTTGTCTTTTTAATGTAAAATTAACGGAAAATCAGCTCTTTTTAGACCGAAGGATTGGATTGTTGGACGGAACTAAACCTTGGGGATGTCTGAATAATTTGACCGAAATACATGGACGAAGTTATTAATTTGGTAAAAACTTAAGGACGAAATAATAATTTTCCTTTAATAAAACTTTCAATTGAATGGTTGGTGACTATTCATTAAAAACAAAAGGAAAGGTCACAATATAACTTATCCTACAAAATGAAATCCCTTTGTTTCCCTCCATTAGTGGAAAAAAATTCATACTGGCTTCCCATAGAATTCATATATCCTCTTCTTTATCCACTTGTCACCCCCTATATTCAATAACTGGCTTGTTGCATTAAATTTGGAAGACTAACAATAGAAAAATAAGATGACCAAAAACATCATGGGGCAACAATCAAACTCAAGACCTCTTGCACCCAAAGCAAGAATCATACCACCAGACCAAATGCCCACCCTATGGTTATAATTGCCTGCACCTTTCCTGGATGTTGCAATTCCAGTTAGGAACCTTGTGGCCAAAAAAACATGCTTCTGGTACTTATAAATCTTGCCAAGCAAATAATTGCCCCTATTATTTTATTTTTATTGTAAATCTTCCATTATTTTATTTTTTTGGTCACTTGTTGGTATAAATTATAATTAGCAAGCATGACTTGTTTTAGTTTAACCATAAGGAAAAAGAAATTAATTGCAACTTTTCAATAATTGTTAGAAATGCTAAACATAATAAATTGATTTTATCAATTATTTTGCATTATAGTGATATTCCAGTGCAAACTAACTTAGGAGAGCATAGAAAGCATAGTGAGCCATAATTATAAGCAAGCAACCACCCTTAAACATACCTCCAAAGCAAGTTGTGCAATCACTTGTATATCACTTTTCCCACATTAATAAAAAGTCTAGCCTTTTGTTAAATTGCTTAGCACACATTTGAATTTCCACTGTACCTTTCCCTTAGTTTAGGCAACATCGAGCAAGGAGATAGGCTGACTAGCTGATTAATAGGCCAAGTGCTAGTGCCGCACAAAAAATTGCTACGAGCAGCAAGCAATAATTTCTAAGTCCGTGACATTTGCCTCTGTTAAACTCCCTCCAACACTTCTTATGTATAATTTTTATACTTTTTCATTAATTTTTCTTTTAAAAAGATGGGAATGCCCTTATTTTACCTGGGCTCTATCTCCATCTTCCTTCTCTATTTGCACTTTCAGTTCTTAAAATCCCAAAAAATCGAAAGCAATCGAAGTCCAAATCAAGCTAAACAAAAACTCTTTTAAGTCCATATTGAGGAAGATTCCCGAGAATCTACAGCTGTGGTAACAAAAGAAGGCCAACTGTAAAAAAATCACATGTAAAATTTTATGCTAGAGCAAGGACAATATTAATTTCTTGAAACGAATGTGTGTCTCTTCTTGATTTGGATTTTGATTGCCTGTGGAACAATGAAATAACTTTACCATCTTTTGTATTGACAGTAAACTTTCATTTATTGTGCAAGTTGAAACGAAAGATTAATGTGGATTTTGTATTGATAACAAACTTTGATTTACCATCTTTCGTTTCAACTGATGACCAATATGCACAGTAAACTTTTGTTTCAAGAGATGCATATTTGTGTTTTCTTTTTCTTCTTTCCGAGTTACTAGTTGAGATAAAAGGAGAGAGTTGAGACGTAGAAGATGAGGGCAATTTTGTCTTTTTATTAAAAGTTAAAATTGAAAAGTATAAAATTTAGACCCAAAGGCACTATAATTTAATGGAGGTAAAAACATAGAAAGATTTTAGTGTAATATTCAAAATATAAGGTATGCTAGTTAATTTTGGCAAAACACAAGGATAAAGTTATAATTTTTCCTTTATATAATATTGACAACAAGTAATAATTCTCTAAAACTAAAATGACGCCATATTGAATAGAATTTATTCTTATAAGAGATTTAATCTGAGTATAAACAAAAAATGGCAAAATAAAAATCTAAACTAATATTTTATGTTGATAACTAATTTTTTTTTTTTTTTTACTTGGCTTTATGAACTTAAATTCCTAACTATTAGTTTGCGCATGGTTAAGCACTAAATTTTTAGTTCACCTGACTATAAGAGATAGTATAAATCCAATGAAAATAATATTTTATTTATTAAATTGGATACAATTTGAAATTAGAGTGTCATTATAACTAAAATTGAAGTTAAGGTCTAACAATAAAGTCATTGCCTAATAGCTAAGGCAGATATCTTTTATGCTGGGGTTTGAATTTGACTCTCATCCTTAGGGTTGACCACAATTATAGAATTTTTAGTTTTGATTTCAAAACTGTCAATTCTAGTCATAAAAAAGGTAGAATAAAAAATAAATCACTTTAAACTGTTGGTTTCAATACCGTATTGACTAGAAACCAAAATTAGATAATTTTTTTCAAATTTTTTACAATTCTTTTTTTGATTTGTAGCTTGAATAATAATAATACAGTAACTTCATATTTTATTATACAGTAGATTACATATATTTTGTAGGGAATTTACCCACAAAAAGAGTTCCTCGTTCTTACTATACACCATGAAGAACACCTCAAAGTTGAGTATTTGATTTTGAAATTCAACAAATGGGAGTGAAGGTGGAGACGGAGAGAGAGAGATGCGGCTCATAGAAAGACAAATTGACATATTGATGAAGACATCGTTGAAGGATTTATTGCTAAATTATGATAAGGTGGTCAATCAACGTTAGCTAGAATAGATTGATCAAGAGAGGAGGGTTGCAACTCTTGTTTTTCATATTATGGATGCAACATCATTTTAGATCAAAAAACTGATCTTGGATTAAGTTTATGAACCTCATCATGTTTGGTATCCAAAAGTAGTGAAATTCTTGGGAAGTTGAAAATCCAACTTCCTTGATCTTACAGGAGCTAACTTATCTTCCGCAGTCTAATGAAAGTGCAATTCTTTTGCTGTGAAAATAGCTTGTGAATTTTTTTATAATAATATATTATATTTAATTAATTAACAGTAACATTGAACAAGTATTTGCAAGGTTGGAAATATTAATAATGTCTTCTGCAGAGAATAAAAAAAATAATGAGATATGTTTTTAAGGTTTTCTAATTTAAATTTTTTTTTATCTTTAACTTAATCTAACACCAACTTTTATGATGTTAATCAAGATTATGATATACAATTGAAATATTAATCTTGGCCCATTAGACTTGTAATGAATAAAAGAAATTAATCAAAATTATAACATAGAATTACAAATTTTAGTAATTATAAAATTACATTATTTTTAAATATTTATACATAAGTCAATAAAATGGGCTTTCACTAAGCGAGGTGGTCGACCATGTTTTTTTTTTTTTCTCTAACGAAGAAATGTTTCATGCATGAATACCACCAACCATACACAAAATGCTTCGAAGATGAATTTAATCGTACCAATAACATTAGTTCAACATGATACATTATATTTAAATTAATCATTTTCTTTATTCAATAAGCATCAACTTCTTTCTTTAACAAAATGAGAGTTGTTATTGTAGCTTGGGCTCGCGAATTTCTTTTTGATATTGGTTTTCAAGAATCTGTACTTGAAATCAAAAGAAAGATTGAACTTCTCTTAGGTGTTCCTATAACTGCACAAATTTTATCAATATCAGGATGGGAATTAGTTGATGGTCTGGACATGGAAGATTATCCTATTGTCGTTGAAGGTACAAGAATCGACCTCACTATCAAACCCATGTCTCCTACATTGAACAACAAGAGAAAGTTCCAAATCATAATAAAATTTTCAGCTAAGCAAATTAACATAGAAGTTGATGAAACTGATAGTGTGCGTAGCCTAAAAGAAAAAATCCATATAGTTGAAGGCACTCCAATTAAAAGATTGTCACTTTTCTTTTCTGGTATAGAACTAGAAGAAGATTTTCGTAATATAAGCGAGTATGGAATACAAGAATTATCAGAAATTACCGTGTTTCTTAAAACTATGTCTCGGTTAAGAGAAGATCCTCCTACGAAGAAGTTAAACATTATGGTGCAGACTTCTACTTCTTTGCTTAATGCAGCTAGTATTCCTTTGGAAATGAAGGACACCAGTACTGTTAACGATCTAAGGAGCCTTCTTTTGAGCAGAAAAATTCTTCCTCAAGATGATTATCTATTTATACATAAACAAAGAATCATGCATGATAATTGTAGTCTGCGATGGCATGGTGTGGACAATGGAGATTCACTTTATGTGTTTAAGGGGACAGTAAGTCGCAATGGATACTGAGATATGATATAGAAATTCTTCTTATATGTTTATGGCTAAATATAAAATAATTAATTAGTACCTAATTTTATAAATCTATAAATGTCATTTACGAGTATTGTTTTCCTTTCCTAAGAAAAAAAAATTGATTTTCTGTTAATAAATTTATAGTTATTAATTTCATAAGAAGTCTATGCAGCTGTTTCACATTTCCATTATTTTCACGTCCTACCCTATCATTCATCTGTGTTTAATAATCATATATTCTGTTAATACCCTTTCTTTTTTTGCATTAGTACTTAATAACAGCCAGTCTATATATAGAAAGAGAGAGTTCTTGATTAGTTCAGTTTATGAATGCTTGAAATGCAAAAAATGCTGCAACATACGGTTGATTCTATTTTACTGGATAACATTTAATTCATGGAATAATAAAAAATAAATTATTCTTAATTCGATGTTGGTCTTGGAAGTGAAAGGATAATTGATATGTGGGTGAACAACAGATTGTTTGATGGGGTCAGTGACGAAGGAAAAACAGCTCTCCATATGGACTTGTACAGAAGACACAAATTAACAAATGAAAGGTGCAAGTGACAGACAAACTGAGAAACGATGAATGGCTGAAATAAAGGAAGCTATTTGAATATCAAGATAACAGACAGAGATGGGGAGAAAATGCTCGCAATAGCTACGGAGAAATAAAATTAATCAGTTAAATGCTTAACTTTTGTTTTAATAGTACTGTAAGAATCTGCACATCAAAGGACAGATCTAAAGAGAAGAGACAAGAGATGTTCCACAAACACATCAATTAACAAGAAAAATAAATAAGAGAACAAGACAAACCTCAGATTTTTTTTAAAATCTGATACAAGATTTTAAAATTTAAGGTGCTGATACAAGATTATTTTTTTTCTTTTTTACGATTCAATGATAAATCTATGCATTCCGAACTGACAAAAGATATATAGTCTAACAAAATATTTCTACTTTGGGCCAAATCCATTCAGACCCGCGTGGTTTTATTCTTAGAACTAAAATCAATTCAATAGCCCAATAAATCTTTTGCTACTTTAAGGTTTGCTCATTTTTATATACTTTATTTATTATTTATGTGATATGAAATTCGCCACAAAAAGTGTAGCCTCACTTTTTTAAAAATATATAATATAATTTATTGCCAATAATTTCACATTTCACTTATGAGTAGTAAGAAAAATCATGAATTCAACTGATGTTGAGCTTCGATTCCATCAAATTGAAATACTGGATGATCAAATAAATTGAAATTTTTTAAATGAAAATTGGACAAAAGTATTTTTCTCCAAATAATATATAAAATCAGAGTAAAAAAGAAAAAAATCAAATCAATCTGTTCAGTTTTATTATTTTAGGTAGATTTAAAATTATTTTTTGGTGCAACAAAAATCAAATTGATGAACAAAAAATTTTCTATATATTTTTTATTTTTCTTGTTTTTTCATAATATTGCTAACCCAAATTTAACATCAAAACCAAAGAAAAATGTAACAAAAAATTCAAAATTAACATTAATACATGATAATTAACACTTAATCACAACTATCCCAAGAAACGTTGATCACAAAAAGCCAAAGATACCTTCATATTAACAGAAGTTCATGACATAAGAGGTTCTCCAACCCTAGTGAACTGCACATCTGAACCTTCATCGACATAGTACATGAACAACTTATGATGGTCTTGCATTTTCCTAGAAAGTCTCCAAAGAGTAATATCATTACTGTGAATTCCCCAAATCTTCCCAATCTTCTCCTTCAATTGGAACACAGTTTCCTCATTAGGGTTAACCTTGACATCAATTCTGAAATTTGGACAAGTCACCGTGATATTAACATCACTTTGATGGCGAGCCGGCTCGACCTCAAGAAAAACCCCAGCTATGGAGCCAAACTTATAACGTTTGATGGTGCAGAAATCAAATAATCTAGAATTGTTGTGAAAAAGTTCTTGTCTGGAAACTGATATGCCTGTAAGTTCCTCTATTTTCTCTTTTAGCTGGCCTATTGTGGCATTTCTTGACATTGAAATCAATGGCTTCACTTCTGCTTCTTCCCCATCAATTAGGAATGTCACTTGTTCGTCTTCCATTGTATAAGACTAGTACTTAATCTAGCAGTATATATAATCCAGCAAAAAAAAAAGTGAAGAATAAAAATTAAGGGAAAAAAAAGAAAAAGAAACATGCAATATGAAAATATATAAGCCAAGACCTATGAAGGAATTTGAAGATGAAGCTTGTTTTATCAGCATGTGATCTGCAAGCCAATTTCTAATACTGAATTAATGTTTAATTGTGGTAAAAAACTGATATTTCCCCCAACTTGACATTTAGGTTGTTATACAAAAAAACAGCCCATTCATCATTCACAAGACAACTGTAAGGGCCCTATTACCAAATGTTATCACTTGATTTTTCTTTTTTCCTTTTAGATTTGCCAATAAATAATATGGAGTTAGTATTAATTAATTAGATTTTTAAATTAATTATTGATGCTAAAATTAGAAAAATCATAATTCTTAAATAAAAGTCTTAATGATTATCTGTTACTTATTTTCCATTTTTTTAATATTTTAATTTTATTAATTAATACCTCCGACTTATTTTTTCATGTTAAATAAAGTCTTAACTAGGCATGATATAGCTTCAAAACTGTCAATTTTAATTCTCAAAAATTTAAAACTAAAATCGGTTTGGATCATAATTTAAAATCAGACAGTTTTAGTTCTAATGATTCCAGATGGTTCGCATAATTTTAAATATAAAAATAGGTTACCTATTTTGTTCAAAGTTTATCTTGTATAAGCTAACTCACTTACCTCACTTAGTGACTCTTGACTCCCGTTGTTGTTGCCGTTGAGAACTCGTCGAGAATGTCATCCAAATCTTCACTTTCTTTTTTGGTATTCTCCTATGCTTTTAATTTATGTTTAGTTGAATGAAATGCACTGTAATGTAATAAAAAAAAGAATGCAATGAAAAATCTATTGCAATGGAATATAATACACATTCAATTATTATGTTTGGCCATGTAATTGAAAAAAATATGAAATATAATCATCATTTCATTTTCATGCTTTTTTATAAATATATAAAATTAGCAACACCGTATCCTTCTATATTGGAAAATTATGAATATGTACCGTAAAAACCTACTGTTTTAAAAAATTACTCCACGTTAAATATAAAAGGTAAGGCATGCGCCAATATTTTCTAAAAGTTATAATTTAAGGATCTAATGTTTAATTTTACTGATTTATTTTTTTCATTTATTATTTATTAACCTATAAGAACTTTGAATAACTTTTGATTCGAACTAAGTCATTGGGAATATGAACGTTGTGCATGGTGTACACGAGACTAAGGGAATCCCGATCTGTTTTTTGAAAATTTTTTTTAATTTTTTATCTGGAAAAAAAACCTAATATTAATTTACTAGTCTTGTCGCGAATTCCATCCTGAAAATAACTGAGATATAACCTGTTCTTTCATTACAATCGACCCATCTCGATCAAATTTTCGTCCCATCCTGTCCCATTTAACTCAAATTTATATAAATAGATTTTGTTTAATTATGTAATTTTATCTCCATAATTTTATCTCTAAATATTTTGGAATGAGACTAAAAATTACGTAATTTTCGTCCCAATCGGAGCCAGGCAAACCCTCCACAGCTACATCTAAAGAACATATTTTACCAAAACAAATCTGATTATCTAAGAAGCTATTCCTTTCAATTTGTCTTATTGGTTAAAAGAAATACAATCAAAACCTTTTAGAGGAAAGTACTATTTAGTCTTTGAGGTTTGATCTAATTCACTACCTCATCCCTCTATTTTGTTAAATGTATAAATACTCACTGAAGTTCACTCCTCTCCAATGATTTGGTCCTTCTATTAAAAATGAGAACTTTTCAACATCAAACAAGATTGAAAAGACTTAAATACCTTTTTTATAATATGTAAAAAGTTGAAGGCAGTACAAGAACAAAAACGAAACAGAGAAGAATTTGCAATTTACGAAATTAGATGAAAATTGATAAGATTTTCAAATATCCCAAAAGAAAATTACAAACCATGAGAGAGAGATGAACATTGAAAATATTGAACCAAAGTAACTTGAAAAAGTAGAAATAATTCAATTAAAATATTTGGAGAATTGAGAAATTGAACAGAAGCAACACAAAACAAAATTAATACAAGATTCAAAGCAATCAGTAAATGACCAAGACAATCAAAGAAGAAGTCAGGATTCAAGCAAATCAAACAACGAAGCCAAAGCCATCCGCTTTGCCTCGATCGTCACCATCATTGTCTCCAACGACTTTTCCTAGGCTTTTTTAATTATATGAATCAAGAAGGAACCAGCTATCACCATGACTTAGCTTTGTTCAAGTGCCCTCGTCCGAATGCCCTTTGAGATTTCAAGTAAGAAACAAAAATGGGTAACAATTGATCAACTCTTTTACTGGGTAAATAACAATTTAACAACTCAACAATCAATTTTGGATTTTGATTTGCAGAATTGAGTTTGAGGAGAGAGAATCGATTTTGGCTGGGTTTTGATTTGAATAATAAGTTTGAAGAACGTGATTTGCTAGAGTAGAAAAGAGAGCTCTTTTAGCTGTTGAAAGAAGAGATTTGGCGAATATGACGCAAATCTGAAAATTTGAGAACTCTTTTTTTTCGAAAGAAGAAATGTGAAGTAGAGGATCAATATGCAAAACGATGGAAAAAAAAAACTAATAAAAAGTGAGGTGCCCAATAGTGAAAATAGACTCAGATTGTGAGCTGAAAAAATCGTCGCCATGGAAGAAAGATGGAAAGATGGAAGTGGAGATTGAAGAGATGGAGGGTAGGAGGGTGTTGTAGTTTTTTTCTCTAATATTTAACGGTAAGACTATTACTTTTTAACAGAAGGACTATATAGTTTAATGAAATCAAACTTTGGGGAGATTTTATACATTTACCAAAATAGAGGGAAAGAGTATTAAATTAGATCAAACCTCAAGGGCTAAATAGTACTTTCTGCAACTTTTTATTTTAAGCAAAATGTCTAATAATCGACTCTTCAAGTATTTTTCAACCTGCAGTGCTAGGTATACGCCGTGTTCCTCTTTGTCTGCTTCTTAATTAATTAGAGCTGAGACCGGATTATTTTTGTTAATTCAAACGCTTACCAAACGTTTTCCATGTGTAAGATTTTAATTGACTAATTGACTGTATTTTGTCTCACAGTAAACAACCTTTGGTTCAAATCTGGGCCCTACATCTTCAAATCATGAGCGTTTACTCCCACCTCCCACAATCCATCTACCTTGATTAAAATATTAGATCAACTCAATTTATTATATTTCTTGTAATTGCAGGCAGAGATCTTGTATCTCTTTAACGTTAGGAAAAGTCTTAAACTAAATGAGGAAAATAATTCTATTTAATCTTAATTTTAATATTATGCAAAATAAAGGATTATCACAGAATATGTTTAAAGATTATGCTAAAATTATATGAAAAATAATATTTTCCATGCAATTTTCATACTGGAAAATAAAATTCAAATAACAATTTTGATTTCTCCTTTATTAAAAACTAAATTATCACTAAAATCAATATAAAGGTATTTAAGAAGGATATGCTCTGTTTTTTCTTATCTTAAGATAAGTTATGTAATGTGTTTAATTTAAATTTTATTTATTTATTTGAGTTTGCATGAGTATCTTCATGCTTGGATTTAAAATGGTATTTCTGCAAAACCTTACAATAGTAAGATTTCTAGATTTTAAATTTACATATTACACACAAAAATTTTAATTTATATTATATATAATTTAAGTTTTCTAATTAAACCATCTTAAATTTTGCGGATAGTTTTAATTATATTTTAAATTCAACTTTCTCTCATGGTACACTGAAATTTAATTTTAGTTACAATAGTTTCCTAATTTCTAATTGCATCCAATTAAATTTAATAAATAAAATATTATTTGCGTTGAATCTTATGGTAAAAACCAAAAACTCACAGTTGAAAATGAACTTATTCAATTTGCTTGGTCTAAAAGTATCCATAATGTGTTATCTTAACGTTAAGCGAGATTGGTATGTATTAGTTAGAGGGGTGCTGCTGCAGGCTGGATTGTGGTGAATACTTATGAATGTTCAAAAGGTAATCCAGGTCAGACCGTACGTGAGGGAGTGTGTCGGGATCACAATGGTAAATGGCTGGCTGGTATCAAAATGAATATTGGTGCTTGTTCTGATTTTGAAGCAGAATTATGGGGCATTCTTCAAGAGCTTATGTTGGCTTGGAACAAGGGTTGGAGAAAAGTGCAGTTACAAGTCGACTCATTGTCAGTTGCTAATTTGCTTAAAGCTAACAAGGTTGTGGCTGGTTCTTATCATAGTGTCCTTTCTGCTTTTGTTCATCTTCTAAGTCGTTCTTGGGAAATTGAGGTTACTGTCTTTTACAGGGAAGCAAATTCAGTAGCTGATGGCCTATCTAATGAGGCTTTGAAGATCAGTAGAGGTTTCCATGTGGTGCATTCACCTTCTGCCATGATTGCTCAGCTATTGGAGGGTGACGAAGATGGTGTTTTTTGGCCTCGACAAGTTGTTTAGCTTTGGGTTCTATTCCCTCCTTAGAAGTAAAAAAAAATATACATAAATAATATTTATTTATAAGTAATGGTGGCAGTGGGAAAAAAATCTGATTTAGAGGAAAAGATTAAATCAGAGTGTTGAACGATGAGTGTTTGATTGACCTGATTATTATAAATAATACAGATCTCACAAAAATAATATCTCTTCATCCTACTTTAATAGCATCTAATGAGCATTTTACCTTGATCCACTTTTAAATGTTAATTTAAGATTTTGAAATTGTATTAATTATTTTTTTTTTAGTTTATCCATATTTGTTAGGTATTTTGTAGCAAAATTAAATGGCCAATTTTTAATTTTAAAAAAGGTATTTTAGACATTCTACTATATATTCTTTGAAAATCAATATATTGCAATCATTTTTTTAATTTTTGTAAAAAAAATCAAATATTACTGTTAAAGTGGAACGGATGAGTATTTTATTCATTAAATCGGGTAATTTTGCAATTAAAGTGCAGTTGTAATAAAAATTGAAATTATGACTATTAAGAGAAAAAAAATTGAAATTAGAGTACAATGAAAATTATCTGTAAAATTTAAAGATTTTTTCAATGATTTCGCCTCAGCAAACACTATTAAAGCAGTATCATATGAAGAAACGAAGGCTTGAGAATGGCTGAAACCAAGTATTGATTCTTGAATTACTAATTTAGTGAATATGCATTTTTCTGATTTTGTAATTAAAATTAAAATTTCAAGCAATGGTATTTTCATTTAAAAATGATTTTTAGTTAAAAAATTACTAATTGTATATATAAAATTTTTAATTTGTTAATTTTTTTATATTCAAATTCAAAATTTTTTTCAATAGAATAGAAAATGCTTCTTTTTTCTTTTTTTTTTATAAAATCAAGTTATATAAAATAATTCAAATTAAAATTTTTACAATAATCATTAATACAAATTATCCATTCACTTTTTTTTCCTAGATTAAGATGCTAAAATTAAACATTAATTAATAGAAATAATCACTATAATTATGAATAAAAATTCTTAAATTCCAGAACTTTTAATGCTATAGCGCCAAAGTAGTAAGTATCTCATACATGGGTATGAGCGGTCACATTGAAGAGTTCCTCTAAGATGTTCTTACCAACCAAACGATTAAGCATTCCCAACTACCTATCAAACTTGGACTATCGACACTTCCTTTCAACTACCATTCCCGTACCGCCCATTCTTCTCCTTCTATCCGTTAGCAACCACCATTATAAGCGCGGTTGCGGTTCACATGCAATCAATCATCCACATCCCTAAATCCTTGAGTTTTACAAAGAAAAAGGAAAAGAAAATTCTCTCTGTACTTTCTTCTCATTTTCTGCGTTTGCATCTTCAAATTCCTTATGGCTGACTTTGATCACTCATCTAGTGATGATAATATCTCTGCTGATTCTAGAGGTAGTAAATAATATCAGATATATCAATAATAATTACTTTGTCAAATTTCTTTTCTTGCCTTATGCTATATGGGTTTTGCTTTCTATAGGTTTTAATTGAGGTTTGCTTTCTTGGTTTTCTTGTTCTAAAGATAGCCAAATGGAGTTAAATAGTTATTTTTGCTAATTTTTTGGTTCTGGGATATAAATTGCAGATGAATCTAGCCAGGACTCTAAGCCTGAATTTTCAGAGGATGAGGAAACCCTAATTATTAGGATGTTCAATCTGGTTGGTGAAAGGTAGGCTCAATAATTATTTTTCTTTCCCATTATCTCTTTTACCTCTTGGCTTTGGCTTGCTCAATGAATGGAAATTGATCCAATTTCAATAGCAAGATTTCATTTTGTTATTTGGTTTTAAAAAAATGAAAATTTTATAATATATTTATATTCTTTTCGTGAATTTGAAATTTTGCTTGAAATGATTTTTTTTAGTATAATTTTTAAGATTACTCTTAAACTTTTTTATTTAATTGTTTATCTTTCCTCTTTTCCTTTCCTTTTTCTCTTACTTTCTTGTTTAAAAACTCAATTCTGTAGGTGGTC
Organism: Jatropha multifida; assembly: GCA_948099535.1. NCBI lineage: Eukaryota > Viridiplantae > Streptophyta > Magnoliopsida > Malpighiales > Euphorbiaceae > Jatropha > Jatropha multifida. The sequence continues at coordinate 46,545 of CANUEX010055983.1, forward strand.
TCTAATTGCTGGGAGGATTCCAGGAAGAACGGCAGAGGAAATTGAGAAGTATTGGAGTTCCAGATACTCTATAAGTCAATGAAAAAGCCTAAAAAGAACTGAATTGTTCTTGCTGCTGCTGCTGCTTTTGTTATACTTTATTATAAGGAGCATCTGGATGTTCCAAGGACTTGCTTTGCCAGGCAAAGCAAAGAAAAGAAACTGCAGTTTATGACTTATGTGTTTGTCCAATGCTTCTTTATCAGAAGCATTTTGGTAACTGATGATTTTGGCTAATGGTGGATGTAAATGTGCGTGTAAAACTCTTTATTGATTGATTACGGTGAAAATTTTATTATTTTTTTTATTGCAATCACGTGATATTATGACAAACAAATTCATAGTTTGGTCTTTGTTTGAGAGCTGGAAAGATTGAGACTCAAAAACAAGCAGGCAAAGACATTCAATTCAAGAATTTGATAAGCGCTAATCAAATTGGGAATTCAGAATAACAGACAAAGAGAGAGAAGAAGAAAGAGAACTTGAGGGGAGAAACCCAGAGGAAGTTTTATTGATTATGAACAAATCAAAACTGAATTATAATTGATTCTTAGTTTGCTTTATTCAGTTACAATTACAACAGCTGACTAACTCTTGACAACAACCTAACAGATTACAGAAATGTGTAACAAACAAACATTAATGAGCTAGCTGGCAGTCTTAGTCTAACATCCCTTTCCCCAAACGCAACGTTTCATTCATTCACTTCAACTTTACAAATAAACGTCGTCTTTTCTGCAATTGCAATTCCACTTCATTACACCTCCTCTAGAAAATCCTTGACCTCAAGGATATTGCGAGATGAAAACAATTTCGAGTAGTATCCAAAATCCTTTGTGTTTCGATTTCAACTGAATGTCATCTGCAAATTCACATGTGGCATCTGCGGGAGAAGAAACTTTTAATAGTTCTAAAGCCAATAATGGCTTGTGAAAATGGAGCTGAAATTGAGGATAAAGGAGGAAGTTGAGAAGAAGAACTAACAGGAGAATGGAGAGGTGCATAGATGCCGTATCATATAAGGCGTGAAAAGGAGAAATATGCCTAAGTAAGTTCCAAGACTTCTATTTCAACAAGTTTTTGATAGTCAAAAATCAAATAACCTCAAATGAAATTATTACATCCTTAGAAGAAATAAAATTTATATATCAATATCAAATAATAATCCCGCTTTAAAATGATAAATAAATGTAGTAAATGCAACATCAATAAATATAACGATCCAAAACCGTGGGCCGGACCGGCACTAGAATCTAGGTAAGCTTAAAGCCCCCGAGACCCGTAGTAAGCCTAACTATCAAATTCCACTTAACGCTCAAAACGATCGTATTAACCTAACTTAATTCATAATTGATTAATTTCTCATAATACCATTAATAATATAACACTTTGATTTAATATCTATAAAAATTTATTTTTCCACATTAATTCCTTTAATCACCCAAATAATTAGTTCTAGCCTTTAATATTGAAATAACCCATTAATTTATTTTTAAAAGAATTTTTATTTAAAATTTAATTGTAAATTTTCACCAATGAGAATTGGCGAAAAATAATATTTTATGCCGCGAACCGAATCGAAAACCGAATTTAAATAGTCTAACTC
>CANUEX010056028.1:0-14289 GCA_948099535.1 Jatropha multifida
GAAAAAAATAGTGACGCACAGTGTTTTTCAAAAATATCCGATTCGGGTCTAATTTAAATTAATTCGGTCCAATTAAAAAAATATTGGTCCGATTTTATTCGATTAACGGTTATTCAATAAATTTTCGGGCGAACCAAAATGATTTTTGATCCCGATAATATTACGTGGCGTAATATTATTGGCTAATAATTTACAATTTAAATTTAAATGGGAATGTTTCGAAATAAAAATTTCGGGGTATTATACACATGTTACTAGTAAAGTAGATAATGAAACTGGTGATAATATACTAGGCATGATTAATGATGCAGTGGGACCTAAAATCTTGGATACATTAGCTCAAGATGCTTTTGAGCATCAATCTGATGTTGAACCTAGAGGTGAGTCTATCCAACCTTTTGAGTTCAATAAGGAAGCTACTAAATTTTTTTATTTGTTAGAAAATGCACATCAAAAGCTTTATCCTGGTTGTGAGAAGGGTTCAAAATTATCATTTATTGTGAAATTGTTCCAAATTAAATGTCTTTTTGGATTGAGTGATAAAGTAGTTAATAATGTAATGCAGTTATTTAAAGAATTTCTCCCCATTAGTGAAACTTTGCCTAAAACTTTTTATGAAGCAAGAAAAATCATTCAAGATCTAGGGCTGCACTATGAAAAGATACATGCTTGTGTTAATGATTGTATGTTGTTCTGGAAAAATCATGATAAGGCTGAATGTTGTTTAGTTTGTGGTGAGTCTACGTGGAGAACTGTAGAGGACAATTCAAGAAAAAAGACAAGTTCTAAAAAGAGTGATAAAAAAGTTACTAAAAAAGTTTTGTGATATTTTCCTTTAAAACTTAGACTTCAAAGATTATTTATGTCATCAAAGATGGATTTAGACATGACTTGGCATCATGATCAAAGTGTTAAAGATGGAATCCTTAGACATCCAGCTGACTCATATGTGTGGAAATCTTTTGATGAATTAAACCTAGGTTTTGCTAGAGATCCTCACAATGTTAGACTTGGTTTGGCAACCGATGGTATTAATCCTTTTAGCAATCTAAGCATTTCCCATAGCACTTGGCCAGTGGTTGTTATAGTATATAACCTTTCTCCTTGTTTATGTATGAAACAACCATATTGTTTGCTGTCTTTATTAATTCCTGGACCTAAAGCTCCAAGTAATAACATTGATGTGTACTTACAGCCTTTAGTAGAGGAGTTGCAAGAGTTATGGTATTATGGAACTGATACTTATGATGCTTCAAAAAAAGAGAATTTTTGCATGCGTGCTGCACTTTTATGGACTATAAATGAGTTTCCTGCATATGCCAACTTGTCAGGGTGGAGTACAAAGGGAGCTCTGGCTTGCCCTTCATGTAATAAGGAAACTTCTTCTACTCGATTAAAATATGGTCATAAGTTTGCATACGTGTTTTCTCATCGATTTCTTCCTATTAATCATAAGTGGCATTTGAATAAACGTTGTTTTAATGGAACTATAGAGAGAAGATCAACTCCTAAAATTCTGTCTGGGAATGATGTGTTAAATCAATTGGGTAGCCTTAAAAATGTGACATTTTGGTAAGACTGTGAAAAAGAAAAGAAATGAAAATGATAAAATTGGTCTTAATTGGAGGAAGAGAAGTATTTTTTTTAAGCTCCCTTATTGGAAAGATAATTTGTTATGTCATAATCTCGATGTAATGCATATTGAGAAAAATATTTATGATAATATTATCGACACCTTGTTAGATATGGAAGGGAAAACAAAGGATGGTTTGAATGCTCGTCGTGATTTAAAAGAGATGGGTCTGAGAAAGGACTTACATCCAACTACAAAAGATGGGAAGTGGTTTTATCCAGCTGCACGTTATACTTTATCCAAAGATGAAAAGTGTAAATTATGTAAGTTTTTAAAATCTATAAAACTACCTGATGGCTATTCATCTAACATATCACAATGTGTGAACATAAAAGATGGTAAGATTTTTGGGCTTAAGAGTCATGATTCTCATATTCTTCTAGAGCAGCTTCTTCCTTTGGCAATTCGTGGGCTTGTACCTAATAATGTCCATGATGCTATTACTGAGTTGAGCATATTCTTCGGAGAGTTATGTTCAAAAGTGTTAAGGAAAAATGTTTTGGAGCGCCTTGAATCTCAGATATCAATAACTTTATGCAAGTTAGAGAAGATTTTCCCACCATCATTTTTTTATGTGATGGTACACTTAGCAATTCATTTAGCAACAGAAGCTAAAATAGTTGGACCTGTACAATATTGATGGATGTATCCTATTGAGAGGTAATATTTTAAATTTTAAAATTTTATTATTATGTGCAACTTCAGTTTAGAACTTTGATTGAATATTATATATATTTATGTATATTCTTTTAGGTTCTTGAGAAACTTGAAATGTTATCTGCGTAATAAGAGTTAGCCTGAAGGTTCTATTCCAGAAGGCTATATTGTAGAAGAAAGTTTAATATTTTGCTCAAGATACTTGCAGAATACTAAGAGCAAGTTTAATCAGTTGAAAAGGAATTCTGAAGGCGATCAAGATGATTCACATAATGGATTATTTGTATTTGCACAAAGTGGTTATCCTTTAACAAAGAATAAGTCTATGTCTCTTGAGAGTCATGAGCGAAAGCAAGCTCATCTTTATGTGTTGAAAAATTGCGAAGAAGTGCAACCATTTTTAGAGTAAGCATTTTTATTCCCGTGATAATATTTTGTGTATTATCTATTTTTTATTTAGTATGATTTTTTAATTATGTACCTCTTTTTTCAATGAATACGAGTAAGGTATGCATAACATGGATTTTCTTAACTGGTTTTATAATCGAGTAAGTTTTAAAAATTTTAATTTATTCTTTATAAATTTCAAATATGTATAGTTTATTCCACATATTAACTTCTATTATTCATTTTTTTTAAATCTTTCATTATAATAGATTATGGGATTGAACAATGAAGAAAATGCATATGTAAAAAAAAACCTCTTATCTTTGGCTAGAAGTCCTTTAAATGGTGTTAAGCAATTTTCAGGATATGTAATAAATGGATTTAGGTTTCATACAAAGCAAGTTGAAGGAAAAAGGGTCAAGCAAAATAGTGGTGTTATGGTAAAAGGAGTTATGGGTTCGAAAAATATCGAATATTTTGGAGTTTTAACTGAAATAATAGAACTTCAATATTTGGAGGGTAATTAAGTGGTTTTATTTAAATGTGACTGGTGGGATGTACATAGTATTGGAAGAGGAGTAAAAATTGACAAATATGGTTTCATTAGCGTAAATACTACTTGAAAGTTAGTGACAGATGAACCATTTGTACTTGCATCTCAAGCATAACAGGTCTTTTATGTCAAAGATGGTTTTCATTCTAATTGGCTAATTGTTTTGAGAGGACATTCATATCATTTTTTCGATTTCCCATTATATGATCTGAATAATGATAAGTTGCTTATTAATGAAGAAGCATTTCAATAAGATAGTCCACAAATTTATGATAACTTTTCGAGTACATTTGAGGAAGATGAAAATTTTATGAGTTGACATAGAACTGATATTGATGCTTTTACTATCGATGTGAAATGACCCATTAATTTATTTTTAAAAGAATTTTTATTTAAAATTTAATTATAAATTTTCACCAATGAGAATTAGTAAAAATAATATTTTATGCCGCAAACCGAACCCGAAAACCAAATTTAAATAGTCAAACTCAATTGAAAAACCCTTAAATCAAATTTAAACTAGGCTAAATTGTTGGGTTAGATCAAATCGATTCAAGTCGAACTAGAAATCCATTAAAATACTTGAAATTGAACCAGACCAAAAATGAAACCACTCTCTTCCACCTTCCTCTCTCAAACCCGCATCTCTCTCCCTCTCCTTTTACGATCGTAGCAGTGGTCTCCTCCCAGCTGCTGACAGACGTCGCTTGAGGGAGCGGACGAAGCTCCAGAGAATGGCCATTGCTCAGACCGTCGAAGCCTTCTCGCACAAGGCGAGTCTCTCTCCGCGCGACGCTACTATCTCTTTGACAGCTGCGTCTCTTCAATTTTTCGGCGAATGAGAGCGTTGCCGGCGAGCTTGGACAGCAAGGTAAGCTCAAAATCCTCCCCCTTTGGCCATAGATCGATTCTGTTGCACTAAAATGCATAGATTATCAAAGATTGAAAAATTTAGAAGTTAGGTTTTTAGTTGTATAAAATTGGTATTTTAATAAAATTTGACATTAGATGACGAAATTAATTTGGGAAATGAAGAGTTCATGAAAATGTAAACGTTTTGATGAGTTGATTTTGAAATTCTGGCGATGACGATTTTCCTACCACCGTCTGTGGCGGTGCCGGTAGTGGTGCCGGCGAGGCTCCGGCGAGACACTTGATAAGCAGAATCCTCTCCTCGACGCGGTGAACGCAACCATGTAATTAGACTTAGCATTTGAAGATTAGTTCTTATTTTATACATTAATTTAAATAATTTTTTGAAGTTTAAATAAATATAATTTTATTGAGAATTTATGGTTTTATTTGAATATAATTGTGAAATTTGATAACTTGGAATTAGTTAAGTAAATTGGTTTACGAATTGAAAATTATTATATAATTTGTTACTTAATGAAGTTGAATGATTTAAATATTAAATGAAGAATGTAGTGCTTAGAAATGAAATTTTTGCTTTAGCTTGAATTAAGAAAGAAACTTAAATTTAGTACATGTATTAAGGACTAGTAAATTGAATTATTTTTCCTGAAGGATGGGCTGTGTGAACTGAATTGAAAATGAAATGTTTAATTGCGGGTAGCTCAATTTATAAACAAGATGCTGCCAAATTATAGTAGAAAAGAGAGAAAGAAGAATCAATTTATAAAGCAATACATTGTATTATTATTTAAGGAAATAAATTGTTGAAGGAATAAATTAATTAAGTAATAACAAAATGGAATTTGTAATTGATAGGATGTAATGAATATTTGAAAATAGAATTTTCAAACGATTATTGAAGTATAAGAAAGTAAATGAATTCAAGGATTTAATTTCAAAATTTTATTATATTAGTTAGTAAAATAAATAAAGAATGGTTTTAATAAATAAATCGAGTTAGCCAAATAATTTATAAAGCTTAAAGTTATTAAGGGGCATAAGTGATCAAAGGATTTTGATAAATATTATTTTAAATGAAATCTAGGAAGCTAAATACCAAATTAGTTGGAAGGTGAAATAAATAAATATTTGTGCATATATGTATATAAATGATCTTAATAAATAGAATGTGGCAAATTAATGATTTCATCTAATTATTAAAGTGAATGATAAATTTAATTAGGTGGTAAAGAGATATGAAATTGAAATAATACATAAATTATGAAATATTTAATTAAATGATTTTAATAAGTAAATTGGGTAATGATTTTAATAATTGGATTTAAGTTAATTTGATTACTCCTTTAATCATTAAAGTAATAAATAAATCCATAATAATTTATTTATTTTAAAAGTATAAGTAATAGCATTTGATGAAAGTAGACTATAAATATAAACTGTAAATAAAATAATAATAAAAAAACTAAATAGATTTTAATCATTACCTAAACTAAAGTATGAACTTCAAAATAATAAATAAATCATAAAGAATTTAAATTAGTTAATCTACTTAAAAATATAAGGAAGGTAATTATAATAAAGGACTGAATATGAAATGTTAATTTGATATTAGGTTGAAGAAGCTCAATAAACTGTTGTGAAAGTCTGGTTGATCTGTGAAAATCAACTTCTTGCTTTTAGGTGAGTAATAATATATAATGCTTTACCAAATTCAATACTGCATAATTTATTTTATGCCTTGTGCTTATTGTTTCTAAATTCTTGCATACATAGTATGTGGATGAATGTTTGTGCAATGATAAATGTTGTGAATAATTGGTTTGTGTATGATGATATGTGATTGCTGTGTGGGAGTTGGAATAATGTGAATCACATGAGTTGAGAGCATGGGCATGGTGAGAATGCCGTTAGTGGGTCGTAAGTGGTGGGAGTGGCGGCCCCCCTTGTGCATTCTGGATGATGACACGTGTTATGGAAAAATATTTTTACAAAAAAAATTGTTTTGCGAAAAATATTTTTATCTGATTATGGTTTTGCTCGAATGGGGATGGGCTCCCTAGGTGCACAAGTCACATGACCATGGGATTATATGATATGATATGATGGATATTAAAGCATGCTTGGGGAGAGTATGGTCCTGTTAAGGTGATTTCATTGACTAACAACCACTTGATGTGCATATAGTTGCAGTTGTTTGTGGATGATATGATTGACATTGTGTGAATGGAGAATGTTCATTTAGAATGCCTTAAGTATCATTTGTGTGAATGTGTGGATTTAGTATTATATGTTATTATTCACTGAGTTTTATACTCACCTCTTCCCCCCTTTATCCTTTATTTTGTTTCAGGAGATTGGGAATCATTTGTAAAAATTTGGAGCTTTAGTTTTCTTTCCTTTCAAGGTTATTTAAAGGAATGTTTAAATGTGTAAGATAGAATCATTTAGGATTTTTTATAATTGTATAGTAGTAGAAAATCCGCAGTTATGATAAGATTTTATGATTGTAATAATAATGTTTAAGTGTATGTAAAATTTTATGGGAACGGTTGAGTTAAATGAAATAAGGCATTGTAATAGTTTGAATTATTAAAAATATAATGGGTCAACTTGTAGAATATTTTCACATAATTATGGTGTTAAAATCAGAGATTAGGCTTATTATGGATCTTGATGGCCTTAAACTTTTTCAGGCCCTAGTGTCAGTCCGGCCCAGGAAACGGGTCATGACAGATTATGTTAGTTAATTCATTGAAATTAAATAAAATTTTTTAATATATAATTTCTATTTGATTTTTTGGAGAGAATGGTGTACACTTATTTGAATCATTTCTATATTATTGTATTTTGAAATTTTTTTAAATTTAACAAAAGCAATGCAAGTATGAAATTATAGTATTTGACTAATAAAAAAAAGATTTTTTCTTTTTTTAGTCTAATGAATTTTTTTTGAAAAAATAGACTATAAATGTTTGAATTTACTATCTTTTTTTAACTTTTCTATATTAAAAATGAAATAAGGATAAAATTCAAGAGCTCTATTTTTATATAATATTTTATTCTTTTATTTTCAAAATTCATAGAATTTTATTTAATTTTTTTATAATTTAATTAGATATATTTTTTTAAATAGATATAAAGATAATTAGATATTTAAAATTTTAATATTTTTCAAATATTTTTTCTATATGACTTCTTAATTTTTAAAATTAATCTTATTTATATCTTTTTTAAATTTAATAGAGTACATTACATTATCAATATTGTTGTTTACAACTTTATATATTGATTTTCATGTAGAGTTGAAATTTTAAACAATTTATTTTTAGATTACATGCTATTAATAAAATTTTAGTTTAATTTCATCTGACGAAAATAATTAATGTAGAGATCAAAGTCATACTTATATTGTCTCTATACAGAATAAGTCTTAATTTATTATATTAATGTTATAGTATTGCCAAATTATAGAATATTTGCAGTATAGTAAATGCAAATTTATAATGATTTTATATAATTAATTAACAATAAAATTATATATATTTTTTTTATTAAAGAGAGAAACAGAAATATCATTTTCTTTTTATATTATAAAATTTCGTTGCATATATTAATTAATCATTGTATTTATATTTGTTAGGCGAGTTTTGAAAGAGTTTTATTTTTAATAATAATTTTTTATTTTTTTTTTATTACTGAAAAATTTGTAACTACTATCGTTTTATGATTAAATATTTTTAATTTTTTTAATATTTTTTATTTTATATATTAAATTTATTTGATTTAAAAGAAAATAATGTTTAGGAAACGGAAAAAAATTAGAATCATATAGTTCTATTTGAGTCACTTTTTGGAATTTAAAAAATTTATGTGCATGTGCATATATTCCACTAGGTAAATAATACTATTTCCATAGCGGAAATGACTTTTATTATTATTGCAAATCATCATCTCATTTTTTTTTCTTTTACCTAACAGTAAAAAATAATTTTTTATTATTTTTTATTATAGTGTATATAGATATTAATTTAGAACTAAGGGCAATGATTAGAGATTGAATGATGACTTGATTTTCTTTTTGGGCATCTATTAGGATTTTAAAAATCTGAATTTATAAATTAGAGACTAAAGGATTAGATCTAGAGATTAGGTTGAATTTTATTATGAAACCCCTTGATTATATGAAAACAGAATGAAATACATAAGGCATTATAGTAAGTAGTTTATACGTGAAAGTATAATACAAATTAACCGTTTGTATTTATTTTAATCCAAATAAAACTTATGTTTTAATATTATATAGATAAAAAATAAATACATAACGAGTATAGTCAATGTGCAATGAATGTCATATAAAAAACTATCTATTTAAACTATATATAAAAGTGGGAATGAGGGGAGGGAATAATTAAATTTCCGATAATACCCTTAATAAAATTTAAAATGTTCTAAAATAACCTTAATGATGGCTAATTAAATTTTATTTTAAATATTATGCGTAATAGTTAACGTTAACTATATATTAATAAATATATTTTATTTTAATTATTTTAATATTAAATAATAAGGCTATACATGAAAACATAAATCCTTTTATTTACTATATATAATTTTAATTTTATTTAATTTAAAATTTAAATTAAATGTTAGAGTCAAATACATATTACATACTTCATGTATTTATTATATGTATTATCTTTCTTTATTTAACTTAATAGATAATAAATTAAATTTATAATCTATAATCTACATACATGTGAAAATAAAGGAGGAAATTATATGATTTCTTAAAGTAACATTAGTTTAATATGAAATTCGTAATATATTATTTTTATTAATTTTCTTTGCATTTTAATTAGAGAAAATAAGACTATTTATCCTTTTTGAATATTCTTTTTAGTTTTATTTTTAATGCATTTTCATAAAAAATAGATTCCATTTATACTTTTGAATTTCTTTTTAGTTAGACTTATGCGTTTTAATTTGAGAAAATACGTATTCGTATATATATATATTCTCTATTTGATATTGTAATATCATTGTTGAATGATTTTTATAATTTATAGTTTTTTATGTTGTTAATCATATTTTCTCATGTTATATTACTTTTTAGGAGACGAATCAAAAACTATAATTCAACTATTAAAAATGAAACTTAAATTCTATTAATTTATTATGTTTTGAATTTTTAAAATATGATTAAACACTTTATTATTAGATTTTATTAGTTAATTCAATGAAATTAAATAAAATTAATAGAATTCAAAGAATATTTCTCGTTAAAATCTTACTAAGAAAAAACCTTATGGAAAAAAAAATCTTATTAAAGGAAAAATAGTATATTATTCATTTTTTTAAATACACGTTGAAATAGTATCTTATTAAAAACCTTTTCTAGGAAAATCTAGTGAGAAAACATTAATTAAAGGGAAAAAGAGTACAATGCATATTTATTCTTGAAATGTTTGTATTTATGAATTTCAATTTTTGTGCAACAATCCTTCAAAAGTTACGATAGAAAGTTGTAGTAAAAAGTGTTTTGATGAGCAAATAAGCAACATCATTTCTTGAGTGATTGAATTTCAATATCACAATTCTCCATGTAATGTTATAGGAATTTCTTTTTAGATGAAAAAAATCAATATAATGGTAACAGTTATTCTCTCATGCCGGTTTGATGTATATACTAATGTAAATTCTACACAATTAAAGTGTTTTACAATATAATAATAATAATAATAATAATAATAATTATTATTATTATTATTTCAGTGTTCAAAAAATAGTCCCACTTCCATAATTAGTTTTCCAAAAATAATAGTTTCATTTCCATTTTTGGAAATGATATTTTTGTTAACTTTTCTATAATACCCATATAATTTAATTTGTGCTAATAATTAGAAATATAGACTTTTGGCCCGTATAAAACATCTACTAATTTCATAACTCTCTTTTGGATGTCCATTTATCAAAGGATATGTTTCGTTAAAACCTACCTAATTAAGAAAAAGCCTTATGGGAAAAAAAATTTTACTAACGAAAAAATAATACATTATTTATTTTTTTTAAATACGCGTTGAAATACCATTTTATTAAAACTTTTATTAGAAAATCAAGTGGAAAAAAATCTTGGTTTAAGGGAAAAAGAGTACAGTGCATATTTACTCTTGAAATATTTGAATTTATGCATTTCAATTTTTGTGCAGTAATTCTTCAAAAGTTGTGGTAAAAAACTTGTAGTAGAAAGTGTTTTGATGAGTAAATCAACAATAGCATCGCTTGCGTGATTGAACTTCAATGTTACAATTCTCCATGTAACTTTATCAGAATTTCTCTCTAGATGAAAAGAATCACTATTATTGTAATAGTTATTTTTTCACCCCGCTTATATATATATATATACACACTAATGTAAATTCTATGCAATTAAAGTGTTTTACAAAATAATAATAATAATAATAATAATAATAATAATAATAATAATAATAATAATAATTACTTCAACGTTCGAAAAAATAGTCTCACTTTCCATAATTAGTTTTCCAAAAGTAATAGTTTCATTTCCAATGGAAATGATATTTTTGTTAACTTTCTATAATATCTTTATAATTTAATTTGTGCTAATAATTAGGAATATAGACTTTTAACCCGTATAGGACATTCACTAATTTCATAACTTCCTCTTGAATGTTTATTTTACAAAGGATATGCCTTGTTAAAACCTTATTAAAAACAAATCTTATAGGAAAAAAATCTTACTGAAGAAAAAAAGTACATTATTTATTTTTTTAAATACACGTTGAAATACTATCTTATTAAAAATCTTTACTAGGAAAACTCAGTAGAAAAAAATTTTGGTTAAAGAGTATTAGAGTATAGTGCATATTTACTCTTGAAATGTTTGAATTTATGCATTCCAATTTGTGTAACAATAATTCAAAAGTTGAGTGATTGAACTTCAATATCACAATTTTTGATGTAATGCTATGGGAATTTTTCCCTAGACAAGTATACTGCATGTACTTTGAGCAAACAGATTCTTTGTCTTTCTTCATGAATTGCTAAAATTTATGTATGGCTAAAAGAAGTAGTAGCAATACTTCATTCTTTGAATGCCATGGAATAATTATATCTACACATGTGAATAAATGACTTAATTATGATCTAACATAATATGGATTAGACAAGTAACCTGCATTTTCATAATTAATCAAAACTGATTTTGACATATTAGTTATAATATAAACTCATATCTATTATCCAATGGAAATATCAAAATATATGCTTTAACTCCATTCAATTTCTTCATATTCAAGAAGAACTAATCTTGCAAATAAAATTTATAAATACTTATATCAAGTCATATGAACGTATCTTAGCGTGTTTATGACACTAAAATATGGTACTTGAGGACCAATAAGTTTTTCATAATCTTCTAAAAGTTGAAAATTGATCATTTTCTCATCAAGTGACCTCATAGCCATTGGCATCCACAAAAAAAATTATTTTAATAACTTAGTCATATATGTGGATTCATAGACAAAATTTCATTTGTAAAATGCTTGATCTTTAGGCTAAAATAAAACTTTATATTATCAATGTCTTTCATTTCAAATTCTTCCTTTTAAAGAATTTATAATGTTTGGAAGCTCCTTTGGATTTTCAATAATATTTATAATCAAATGATGACAAATTCATATTCAAATATTTTTATAAAAATTCATGAACATATAATAATAATAATATTATAATAGTCATTCAAACAAATATTCACGAATCAAGAAATCACCTTACTCGTGATAGCATATAAATGAAATATCAAAAGTGTGAAAACATGTGAATTTCAATAAAAGAATATTATGGATATAATATAATAATATAATATTTTCTTAGCCATAAATATTATTAAGGCGATTATACCGTATATATTAAGATTTCTTTTGAAAGTTCTATATGTGTCGGATCGAAAACTGCTTTTTGCATAATTTTATTTAATAGCCACCAAAGAGTTTTACTCCAAAAATCTTTTAAGTGAGAAAATGCGAAAGGCAATGATTTTAGGCAAACTCCTTTTAACAAATTTATTCAAAAGCATTTAAAAATCATCTTTGAGAGAGAGATAAAATAGAATTGTGCTTATAAGATTATTTAGTCTCCATCCTACATTAATTTTCTAAGACTTAAAATAATACCAACCAATACAAAATATCTTCATTGATCTTCAAGGTCTTTAAATTAAAGTCTTGGATGTATGAACGTTATTTCTTCAATAATTCTCCAATAATAACTTCTGCATAAAATAACTTTAGCACAATAAGAATACATAAATTTATTTGATTTGTATAATCATTAAAATCTTGAGATAAAATTAATCTTGAGCCAACATCCTTCAATCTAAGATATGTTGAAGACTATTAAAATTATTGAAGATTTTTTAGTAGTTAGTATCTTATTAAATCTTAGAAAATATTGTAGGATAGAGAGAAAATTTCATTATAAGCACAAAATATCTTTTTATCTCTCTTAAAAATCATTTTTCGGATATTCTTAAAAATTGTCATAAAAAGGAAAATCCCAAATCTTTAGTCTTTTAATTTCGCTTACCTAAATGAAAAAGATTTTGGGGAAAATAAATTTTGGTAACTGTTAAATGAGTCTCCGTGAAAATTATTGATGCATTGTTTATTTATTTTCGAATGTCAGATAACTTATTAAAGCAAAAATTCAATGTCTTTTATAACGGGATTAATCCCTCTTCTAAAAAATGTTTTCTTCTTTCAAAATGAGTCGGCAAAGAGTAAGTGTCACACCCTACACCACTGTAAAACATAACATGTCTTCCATAATATGATTAGCTCGCTTCCCAATAATTAGAGGGAACTAGATAAATATACCACAAGGGATATAAAATCGGTGAACATTTTTCTTATGAAAAGAAATAATGTCAACGTATTCATATACAATCCTTTTAGAGAAGCGATAAAAAATTAGTTTTAAAACATTAATTAGGTTTGGAAGAAAGAAACCTTTGAATGAAAAAATCATATTGAAGCCATAGCCCTAAAACCTTTTTTGGAAAGAATTTAAAACTAATAGGATGTATGGATATTTTTGTGGAGTGGATTAGAATATTAAATAAAAGGGCTTAAAATCGAGTAATTAACTTGTTTGGAGTAAAGCTTAAGTTTTGGAGCCTCTGTGAAGTTGAGAAAATGTATTTAGGCAGAAGCACGTGTTAATTAACCCTTGATCAAGGCTCATGATAGGTGAAAAATAAACATAAGCCAGAAGCGCTTGCAAGGTAACCCTTGATCAAGGCTCTTAACAGATACCTAAAAGACCAAATGAGTTCATGGACATCTCTTCAAAATAAAAGTCAAATGAGTTTTTCCATAATGTTCGGGTAGTGGAACCATATTCCAAGGTCCTTTCGAAAAGAGATTGGATACCATTCTATTGAATAAAAGTTTAAACTTAAGCCTTACATCATAACATGGAATTTGCAATTCCCATGCACAAATACAAAATACAAGTCTTTTACATTTACTTGCTCAAATAAACACTTCAATTATTCTGGAGTTTATATTAAGATATTAACTAACAACTAAGGACTAACTATTACATAAAAGATGACAACTTCAATCTTTAGCTTGACTACATCAAAAAGTACTATCTTCTCCAATCAAAACCTCATCTTACGATAGTAGAAAACACTATCATTAAGTATAAACTAAATGGTACACTATTCAAATCAAGAAGCATTGCTAATAGAAAACATTTCAATTAAAGAATGAGAAGAATGGATTTTAAACTTTATATGAAAACATTCTCTTTATAAAATATTTCTTTTAATCCTTCTTAAAAATCAAATAACATCAAATGCGAGTAAAAGCATTCTAATTCACAAATATTGCTTTAGTCCCATGGTTTACACATTCTATATCCAAAGGACAATCAATACACAATGTGCACATCAAGTATCATTATCTCAACCTCAACTTATGAAACAAGTTCTTTAGGAGAGGGAGTACATAATCCATCTCAACCTCTCATGGAGGGAGTACATAGTCCATCTCAACCTCTCAAGGAGGGAGCCATATCAACCATTCAATCACAAGTGTTCATCATTTCATAACCTCTTCCTCCAATGAATGAAGGAGAAATTAGGTATTAACCATAATGC
>CANUEX010056058.1:0-36243 GCA_948099535.1 Jatropha multifida
TATATATATATATATATATATATATATAATTTTTCATAAAAATAATTATTTTAAATATTTTTAAAATATTAATTAAATGGGTAATGGATAGCGAGTATTCGAGTTTTTGAACTCAACCTAAATTCGATATAGGTAATAAAAATACTATCCGAACTCATCCTAAACTCATTTATTCACTATCCAAATTCGCCAAAATCATATCGGATCTTATCGAGTACCCATCGAGGCAAGTAAAATTGTCATCTCTAACTAAGATATGCTTTCTTAAATATCTTGCGTATCCTTTCACTAATAATAGCAAAAGTTATGTATGATATGACCTATATCAAAAAATCCAACACACTATTAATGTAGTTTTCAATAATGATAATAATTTTTAAAATTTAACTAATTATATTGAAATAAGATATTAGGTATTTTTTTATTTTTATGTTCATGATTTATTATAAATGATTGTTTATTTATTTGAAATATTAACATATTAATTATTTAGTATAATGTGACCTAAGCATGTGTATGTCCTATTTGTTTAAAAATTATCATATTTTGTACATTCTCGTATCTTGTGTCTCGTGTCCGTGCAACTCAGCTCCTAGATATATGAGACTACTCCATGTACCAAGCCAAGCCATCAAGATATTTTTTTTAATTACCAATAAAAAATTATCTCTTTCTTTTAATTTTTTATGTCATTGAAATAAAAAATTAAGTTTTTTTTTTAATTTATGTTTATAATTTATTGCAAATAATTATTTATTTATTTGAAATATTATGTGTTACTTATCATGTGTAGTGTGTCCTAAACGTGTAGATATCATATTTTTTCAAAAAATTATCATATCTCGTACGTTCTCGTATCTCGTGTTCTGTATTCATGCAACCCAACTCTTGATATATGAGACTACTTCATACACCAAGCTAATCAACTAAGTTTTCTCTTAATTTCTAATTAAAAATAAAGTGTTTTTTTAATTTTTTTTATGTCATTGAAATAAGAAATAATTTTTTTTATTTTATATTTATAATTTATTACAAATAATTATGTATTTATTTAAAATATTAATATATTACTTATTTTGTATATTGTGTGCTAAGTATGTGAATGTCTTAGTTGTTTAAAAATTATCATATCATGTACATTCTTATATCTTGTGTTTCGTGTCTGTGCAACCAAACTCCTAGTATATGAGATTACTCCATATATCAAGCCAATCAATTAAGATTTTTTTAAATTATCAATAAAAATAGAATTTTTTAATTTATTTTGGTCATTAAAATAAGAAATTAATGTTTTTTTATTTTATGTTTATAATTTATTATAAATGATTATTTATTTATTTGAAATATTAATGTATTATTTATTATGTGTAATATGTCATAAGCATATGAATATTCTACTTATTTAAAAATTATTATATCATGTACATTCTCGTATGTTATGTCTCGTGTCTGTATAACCTAACTCCTGGTATGTGAGACTATATTTTATATACCAAGCTAATCAGTTAAAGTATTTTTTTAATTACCAATAAAAAGTGAAGTATTTTTTTTAATTTGTTTTCATGTCATTGAATTAAGAAATTAAGTTTTTTTATTTTATATTTATAATTTATTATAAATAATTATTTATTTATTTGAAATATTAATATATTACTTATTCTGTGTTGTGTATTATAAAAGTATGGATGTCATACTTTTTTAAAAATTATCATATCTCATACGTTTTCATATCTTGTGTTCCGTGTTCGTGCAAATTAAATCCTAACATATGAGATTACTCTATACACCAAGTTAATGAACAAAAGTTTTTTTTTTAAATTACTAATTAAAAATGAAGTGTACTTTTTTAATTTATTTTTGTGTCATTAAAATAAGAAATTAAGTTTTATTTTATTTTATGTTTATGATTTATTATAAATTATTGTATATTTACTTAAAATATTAATGTATTATTTATTTATTGTAGTGTGCTATAAGCGTGTGAATGTCTTACTTTTTAAAAATCATATCTTTAAGCGTGTAAATTACTTATTAACTATTTTATAATAAGAAATAAATTTATATTAATATATTAATATACTAGTGTTAGTGATAATCTTTCTTATAGATATTCACTTCAATTTCATTTTATGTTTATAATTTATTACAAATAATTATTTATTTAAAATATTAATGTGTTACTTATTATGTGTAATGTGTCATAAGCATATGAATATCCTTTTAGTTTAAAAGTTATGTTATCATGTACATTTTCATTTATTGTGTTCTGTATCTGTGCAACCTAACTCCTAATATATGAGACTACATATACTAAGTTAATCAATCAAGATTTTTTTTAATTACTAATAAACAGTGAAGTATTTTTTTTAATTTATATTCATGTTATTGAGATAAGAAATTAATTTTTTTTATTTTATGTTTATAATTTATTACAAATGATTATTTATTTATTTGAAATATCAATGTATGACTTGTTCTGTGTTGTATGTCCTAAGAATGTGGGTGTCATACTTTTTTAAAAATTATCATAACTCGTAAATATGAATGTTCGCATAACAAACTCCTGACATATGAAACTACTCCATGCACTAAGCTCATCAACCAAAGTTTTTTTTTTAATTACTAATTAAAAATTAAGTGTATTTTTTAATTTATTTTTGTGCCTTTGAAATAAGAAATTAAGTTTTGTTTTATTTTATTTTATATTTATGATTTATTATAAATGATTATATATTTACTTGAAATATTAATATATTATTTATTTAGTATAACGTGTTCTAAACGTGTAAATGTTTTACTTTTTAAAAATCATATTTGTAAGCGTGTAAATTACTTGTTAATTATTTTGTAATAAGAATTAAATTTTTATTAATATATTAGTCTTATAGATAATCTTTTTTATAGATATTATTTTGATAAAGACATTATATAAAATAACTTATCTTTTTATAATTATGTCTTATCTTCTTATAACTATTCTTAATAATTATTGTCTTGCTCAAATTTGACTTTTTCAAAGGTTTATACTTTGGCTTTTTTATAATGCAAACTTTTGTTTATATATATATATATATACATAGATTTTTAGTAGATTTTATCTAGGATTTTTTTCAAATCTCATTTTATTTGTTCTATTTTAGTTCATTTTACTTATGTTTTTTAATAAGACTTCCTTGAATTGTATTTCTCTTGATGTTGAGAAATTTTATGGGATTTCTATAGGAGACCATCTAAAAATGCAAAAAAAGAGAATTTTTCCAAGACTTCCAGTAAGAAGCACGACTAGGGAGTACTACCTAGCACCCCTCTGTTGTTTCCAAGGCAACATCAAATGAGGGTCAAATTCAAGCATCCTAGGATGTGATATCCAGCAACCCCATGTCAGTATGCAGAGTTTAACTTACATTGAAAATTTTAAGCTTAGCTCCTACTGTTTGCATGAATTTGCATGAGAATCTTATGGGATGTGTCTAATCAAGTTTAAATTCTTTTTAGATGCTGAAAGAGCCTAAATAGTTTTCTATCTCTAAAAGATTTATTCCTCAATAAATATTCACTTTCCTAAACGAATTTGAAGATTTTTCAAAGGAGTCTATATAAAGATAGAGACTAGCTAGATTTTTTTATCTTTCATTTGATTGTTCTCTACATAGTTTTCTCTCTCTTTAAAACTTGAAGTATTTAAGTTGGGGTCATGATTTAAGTTGAAGTATTACGTCGAACTAAATTTTTTAACTAGGGATATGATGTAGTTTAAATTCAACTCTAATTTATAATATTAGATTTAATTTTCTTTATTTAAGTAAAATTTATTATTGATCTTAATGTTTTTAGGCAGAATTTCTCTCTTGAATTGATTTATGTCATTAATTGCTATTTAGAGAAAGGTTTTGATACGAATAGGTTAATAAATCTCATGGGAATAAGAACTTGATGAGAGAGCTAAATAGTTTGACTTATGAGAAGTTTTCATAAAATTAAAAGCCTTAATTTGTGAATTCCTGAATAATCACAAGAACTTAACGATTTGATCTATTTTTGCTTACGCTATTGAGAGATGGGTAATCGAATTGAGTTAAAATAGTTAATAAAACATTGAGAGAACTTATTAGTAATTTTAGAATTATTTCTCATTCTTTAATAATTAAAATCCTGCATTTTGCGCAAACCAAGGCCAAAAAGAAAATGGCTTTGGCTTTTTTTCTCTTCTTACAATACAAATGGGGAAAGGACTTTGTTGTTGTTTCCCAGCCCCCTCTACCTTACTTGCTATTTGCTCGACTTCAGGAGCAGGAGCAAAACTTCGATTTAAAACAGGCAAGCAAATCTTTTCTACGCCCCTTTTACCTGCTTGTTGATTATCAAATTAATATGATAAATTGAATAGAATTAAGTGAAGGAAACATCCATATATAGTATTTTTAAACTTTGATTTCTTTTCAATAATTTCATTCTCATTATTTTACTTAAATTCTTTTATTTTCAAATATATTCTCTTTATTATCGTTTAAATAATAATAAATTAACGCAATTTTAGTGTTGGTATATAATTTTTGTGGAATGATAATCTACTCACTTTTTATTATTTATTTGCGATTTCGTAAACTTGTGAATTTGCGGTTCAAAAGTTAGTGTAGGTATCCATGTATAAGTAATTATTGTTATTGTCACTTGAGGTATAATTTTTAAAAAATTATTAATTAGTTAATAGATTTATATATAGATAATAACAACTTTCATTTTTTACCTATAAAAATTCTTTACTCTTGTGAAATTTTGTGATTAATTTTTTTCTTTTTTTTAAAATATCAGATGCCAAATCAAGCAATTTTAAAAGACAAATAGTAATTATATTTCTTAAATTCTAATGTGAAAAATAAAAATCAATCAGGTCAAATTAAATATCAATCTCAAGTTTTTTTATTCAAGTTAGTTTTAACTCGATTCTTCTTGAGAAATTGACTCAAATTATTAAATTAATATTTTACATGCTTATCAGATGTTGGCATATGCTTCATATATTGTTATATTATTAAATTAATATTTATATGTCCACATTTGTTCAAGGGCCACATGTTAACATTTGTTAAGTGGTTCATTTTATATGCTCACTCTTTTTTAAGGTATATTCGGCAAAATTAGTTGTTTCGGTGGTTGTTAGCTGTTTCAATAGCATTTATCCGTTAATTATTTGAGTAATTTTTTATAAAATGCTAAAAAAAAAACATGAGTTGACTTTTCACAAAACGCCTGAAAATTAATCCAAACGTTGTGATACCGAATGAAATTTTAAATAGCATTTAGCATTTTGACTGGTGAAAATGTTAAAAATTACCTAAAAAGCTATTGCCAAACACAGTCTCATTCCTAACAATCAAATATATCCGAAATTTGACAAGTTGTAACAATTATATTCTAAACCTAACTTAACCCCTCAAGCACCCAATTGTAAATTTTTGTAAAAATTACACTCTAATTTTAAGATTGATCAAAATCAGAAAATAAGTGGAACCACATTGATTACTTGTGTTAACCTCCCTTTGTTTAAATGAAACGGAAGTTTTATTCAACCAAATCCCTAGCCCAGCCCCAATCTAATTAATCACTACCTATCTTACGGTCAGTGTGACAAAATTAACTGTTTTAATAATTATTAATTATTTTAGTAGTGCTTTTAACTGTTAGCTGTTTGAATAATTTTTAATAAAAAGTTAAAAGCTAAACGTTATATGAGTAATCATAAATCACTACCTTAATTTTTAAAACTTAATTCAAATGTTATATTTTTAAATATTATAAAATATAGGATGTAGCATTTTGACCAATAAAAAATTAAAAGATATTTTAAAAAAGTTGTTGCCGAACAAAATGTAAGTAGTTAATTAAGATATTAAAAGATTAAATATATATCTACCTGTTGATTTAAATTGCGGGAATTTAATTTCCAGTAATCATGTCACGCTGATTATGGGTCCCATTCGAAGAAGGTTGCTGGAACTTTGAAAGCCATTGAATTAGCTGAAGTACCTGCAGGCTGTACTGCATCGTCAATACTTAACAGTGAGTTAATCTAAGTCAAATCCAACTCGGTTGAGTCACGAGATTTGTTGTTCTTCAATGCAGACAAATATTACTTTCAGATGACTCAATTGGAGATTTATCAGTCTCAATTTGAGAAATTAAATAAAGCAAAAATTAGTAAAAAAATAATAAAAAGCAAATTATATATGCAAAGAAAAAAAAATGAAAATACAAATACATCGAAGAGACAATATTTTTGTGCATGATTTGCTGCTTAAGCTGGAGTTTCTGTAAGGGAAAATTATAATCGTATATTTATATTTTATCAAAATTAACTACTTTAAAATACATTTTCATGTCTTTATATTTTCAGTCTATGTACCTTTTACGTCCATTTTTTATATTTTCAAAAATAAGTCAATATACATTAGAACAGTCCAAAGAGAGAGAAATTTAAAAGGTGTCAAAAATATCCATGGGATGTTCTAATAATATGATCAGGTAGGATTGAATATGGAAAAAAGGCTTCTTAAAGCTTTTTCTTCTCTCTGCCTGCTGCAGCAAAACCACCATTTTCAACCATTTGCTAAATTGTAAAACTTAAACTGGCAAGTTAAAATCAATAACCCAACATAAAAATGAGAGAGATCAAAGCAATGATTCTACTGCTTAGGTTGGGATATTCATACTGATTGATTGATAAGATTTCTCTCCCTAGTTTATATCTCTAAAAGAAAAAAAATGAAAAGAAGAAGAGATGATGGTATTTGGTTGTAAGATTTGGGGAATATGTATTAATATCATCAGTAATTTATATACTAATAGAAATTCTTCTTCTTCTTTACTGCTCCTGTTGAAATAATAATAATATTGTGATTTTCGATTTATAAAGAAACTAAGAAAATATCAGATGATACTTTTCCTCTAACAAATTTTAGTTTTAAGATCAGTGAAATTTGGGTTTGAAAGTTATGGGGTTTGAGAATTTCTTGATATGAACTTTAATTGTGATAAAAAAAAGAAAATGGATGTAAAAATTGAATTTCTCATAAAATTTTAATCATTTTAGTTGTTAGGTTGAAAGATTATAAGATAATTCAGTTTTTCGACCACTGCGGGCAGCAGAAATGGCAACGTTCTGGCAAGGCACATAAATGATTTCAAAACAAAATTGATTTCGCCTTTTAGTAGGGTCATGAAGTCATTTTATAGTGATTTAACATATGAAAATGCATAAAATAGACAAAAAGGGATAGTGTTTGATGGACTGAAAACATAAAGATATGATAATTTATTTTAAAAAATACAAGGCAAAGAATTTAATTTCAGCAAAACATAGAGGTATGATTATAATTTTCTCTAGTAATGACAGTTTTTAGAAATGCTTTTCCATTCTCTTCTGCCTAGTCTTTTTAGCCCTACCAGAATATTTGATACCGGTCCTCCTCGAATTTGGCCATCTCGCTTTTCGATTTTAGGTACTCTAGCTTTCTTGAAGATGAGAACTGAAGAGGAAGAGATGAACACCAAAATCAGTTGAATCACTTGACGAGACGAATCATTACATGGTTCATTGATTTAGAAGAATTGCTTTATGGAGAGCATCTCCAATACTAATGTGGATTGATTTTATTTAATTGTGATAAAAAAATAGAAAATTTTTTTTAAAAAATGGTCTCAAATGCTAATTTTTATTTGGTATATTGAGATGATGAATAAAAATAAATAAATAGACGTTATCAGCCACGCCTTCTAGTTTTAGAGGATCCTTTAGACAATGTTAAGCATTTATTGCTATGGCAATTGGCTGCATATTAAATTGTCGATCTAGAAAAGAAGAAAAAAAAAAAGAGGATATGAAAGTATTGCATTGGATGGAGAATTTTAAATTTTAACATTTATAAATGAACGGACAAAAACTTATCTAAACCGGGTCTATTATGCCACTTATGGATCAAAACAAATGAAATAAAGAATTCTTTAAAAAAATATACCGAATTTTATCCTTTTTGTCAAGAATACATTCAAAAATACACTCATTTCAATAAAAATCTTTAATTTCATTGGTTTGGTCTATAAATAAACCCATGGACTCAATCTAAGTAAAATTTTTTGCATAAATAAGCATTAAACAACATCACTATTCACATTCTATTCCATATGATATCTCAACCACAATCCATAGTAGCATTGGAGATGCTTTAAAATTGTTTGATCGAGAAGAAAGAGAGGGGTTGGGTTAGGGAATAATTGTGTGAAACTCTTGGTTTCACTTAACCAAGGATATAGACTTGGCCACATTTTCGAAACTGTCGGTTTCATTTTAAAAAATTTAGAACCAGAACCAAATCAAAAATTAACGGTTCCGGTTATTGGTTCTTTAACAGTTTCAAAATCAACAGTTCCAGCCGATTTTCCGATCAGTTTTTCGGTGAATGACATAATTATAAAATAAAAATTAGAGAATATTTTTTCTTCAAAAGTTAAAATTTAAAAATTTGTAAAATGATTTCTAAAAGAAAAAACCCTTTAAAAATTAAAAAAGTACTTGAACTTAATTTATTTATTTTAAAAAAATTATTCAACTAAAACCCACTTTTAGTACAAGGATTTAAAGCTTTTAGCTTTTAATATTTCTTGGCACTCTTTTAGCAAAAGTATTTAAAGCTTTTTGACAATATTAATTAAAATCCACTTTTTCACGAAAACTAAAAGATAAATGTTCCGTAGAAATCATTTTAGCTGATTTTTCTTTTTGTTGTTCTTTAGAATATTGAAATAAAGAAACGTTAGATAATGCGTACCCAGAATTTGTTTTTGAAACCGATCAACTCCTAATTCGTAGATATTTTGCCTTCAAATACTTTCAAAATGATCCATAACCGCTCACTTGTTTGTATTTATAAGATGTATCACAATAATTACAAACTACATCGAACATTTTGTCGCATTTAAATTTCTTCGTGAAATGAATGGCGAATATGTTAGAACTTTGTCTTGCTCTTCAAACAACTTGTGTACTTTGATCTTTCTCTTTTTGTAAATTCTCTTCATTAAATTTAGATTCTTGAGTTAGAATTTCTAAATTTTCATTTGGATATCCCTCAAGATTATATTGATTAGGAGTTAAATGGTAAATGTTGTTTGTAGGGATAGATGAAATTGTGTTTCTATAACATTTCCCTTACCCTTAGCAAAACTTGAGTTTCCTCTACTTGCCATTATAAGAAAATAATATGTAATTTAGAAAATTAAATAGAAAAAATTAGAGAGAATAATTAGATATTATAATTTAAAGAAATTAATTGACAATGATTTGGACAAATAATTGGAGATTGGACTATGAAGAAATTATTTTGCAATATTTTTAACAACAATTTGTAAATGAAAATTGAAGAGATTGTAGAGTAGAGTAGAGAATAATATAGAGTAGAGAGAGTAGAGATAATTTTGTGTGAGGGGATTATAAATGAAAATGGGTATTTATAATAAATCTAAAAAATTAATTTTCCACAATTACTCTTAAAACTAGCCGTTTATAGTTGTTAAGAGAGGTAATTTGAAAATTTCACAAAACTATTTACAAAAAGGATGATGGAACCGACTGGAATCACCAGTTCAAACCAGTGGAACTGCCAGTTTTGCCCGTTTGAAATAAAATTCAAAATCTGCTTGAAACGGACGGTTCGAACCGGCGGTTCCAACCATCAATTCTAACCAACTGGAAAAACCATCGATTCTGGACGATTTCGACTGGTTTTTAAACTGCCGGTTCTAGATTCAAAAAATAGTGAAACCAAAACCGAACCGTAGCCACCGGTTCCAATTCCGGTTCCACTTTCCAAAAGTTCCAAACCGATAATTTCGATTCTGGAAACCGTAATATGGCCAGATCTACAAGGATGGTTAAGTGGACCAAAGTAATCAAAGTGATTCTGCATAAGTTATAGAGTATTTTATTCTTTTGTTATGATCAATTTAAAATTGGAGTGTAATTTTCACAAAACTTTGCGATTGGGCTGTCAGACAAATTGAGTTGGATTTATAAAGTGTTATTATGATAAGTCGCAAACTTGACAATCAGATTTTTAATTAAATCGGTTGAATGAGTCGATTCTATGCAGATTTTAAAACCATTAAATTAACCCAAATCAATCAAATAAATTAAGACTAAAAGTAAATAATTTATGGCAGATCCATAAAATATAAATATGGTTCTAACACAAGCATATGATGGAAATAAACCAAACATTGAATAATTATAAAATATATTAGAGCTTATAAGCGGATGTGTATTAAATTTAAGACAAATTAATTTTTTTTATTTAAGAAATCTACTAGTAATCTTCCTATCAAGCTTAGGTTTTTGATAAACTTTAATATAGTATTAGAAAGAACATTCATGCTTAACCCCCAGAACATTTCCTTGCGAGAATTATATGAGCTGCTAATATAAACCAATATTATCTTTTGAATCAACAAGTATCTTCAATATATGTAAAGTGTTGCTAAGGACTTCCAATCCAAGAAAAGCAGTACGATAAGCACTCTGACAGGAAAATCTGTTTACTGGATTTGGATGCATAGGAAGCTACTCTATACAATTTGTTCTGCAATTCTGTGTACTCGAGCTAATGGTTTTGTTCTGGAAAACCTCTAATATTGTAGCTGCTCACTTATATCCAAGAAAACAAAGATATAATAAAAAAGATAAAAAAAAAGAAATATTTAGAACTCCAAGTGGACAAGCTTATAATTGTTATTATTATTAGTACAATTACTATTATTATTACGTTACAGTCTGTAACAATTCATGTTGGCAGTTGAGACACCTTCATAAATTGAATAAATAGGGTGTTGTGCAGCTTTAAAATTGCAGTTTCTAAAGAGACAGAAAACAGTAAGGTCTCCCACATAAGCCTTATTACATTTTTAAATTTTGAATAATGGAATCCTCCGTTCTAATTTTCTCGTTTCTTCTTCCTTTTATCATTTTTTGCTTCCGCAAATTGCTTTCTAGTAGCAGAGACCATTTCTGCTATATGTTGGCATATGAGTGCTATAAAGGTCCTGAGGACAGGAAACTTGACTCAGATTCATGTGCAAACATTATTTTCCGAAATAAAAACTTGGGTCTTGAAGAATACAGGTTTTTATTAAAAACCATTGTTAATTCTGGCATTGGAGAAGAAACTTATGGCCCGAAAAATGTGCTTTCAGGCCATGAAGAATCTCCATCTTTAGATGAAGCATTGTTTGAAACAGATGATATTATTTTCTCTACAGTTGATAAGGTTTTTGAAAAATCAACAATTTCGCCTTCTGATAT
Organism: Jatropha multifida; assembly: GCA_948099535.1. NCBI lineage: Eukaryota > Viridiplantae > Streptophyta > Magnoliopsida > Malpighiales > Euphorbiaceae > Jatropha > Jatropha multifida. The sequence goes on from CANUEX010056058.1 coordinate 11,351, forward strand.
TGATATTCTTGTCGTAAATGTTTCTTTATTCTCTCCTTCACCATCTTTGACGTCAAGAATAGTTAGCCGGTACAAGATGAGAGAAAATATAAAGTCTTTCAATCTTTCAGGAATGGGTTGCAGTGCAAGTCTTGTAGCTATTGATATTGTTCAACAATTATTCAAGTCATATAACAATGTAAGTGCTCTTGTCGTAAGTACAGAATCAATGGGTCCTAACTGGTATTGCGGGAAAGAGAAATCTATGATTCTCTCTAACTGTCTTTTCCGTTCAGGAGGTTGTTCTATGCTTTTCACAAACAATAGAGCTTTAAAGAATCAAGGTATCTTGAAATTAAACCATCTTATACGTACTCATATTGGCTCAAACGACCAGGCGTATGAATGTTGCATACAAGTAGAGGATGATCTTGGCTACAGAGGTTTCCATCTCTCAAGAAACCTGCCAAAAGTTGGAGCTATAGCACTTTCCAAGAATCTCCATGTGATAGTGCCGAAAATTTTACCTCTAATAGAACTGATCCGTTATGTTTTTGCTTCGAAGTACAAAAGCCGAGCCAAAACCTCAACAGGAGCAACTGACTTGAATCTCAAAGCAGGAGTGGAGCATTTCTGCATACATCCGGGTGGGAAGGCGGTGATTGAAGGGATAGGAAAGAGCTTAGGTTTAAGTGACTATGATCTTGAACCAGCAAGAATGGCACTTCATAGATTTGGCAACACATCGGCCGGTGGACTTTGGTATGTTTTAGGGTATATGGAAGCTAAAAAGAGGCTCAAAAGAGGTGATAGAATATTGATGATAAGTCTTGGAGCAGGTTTTCAGTGCAATAACTGTGTGTGGGAAGTAATTAGGGATTTGAATGATGTTAATGTGTGGAAAGGGATTGTGGAACATTATCCTCCTCCCCAAATACCAATTAATCCTTTCTTGGAAAAGTATGGCTGGATTAATGATGAAGGCTTTAGCTTTGTCAAACTCCAGAATTAGAAGCCATATCTGCATCCACATAGACACTTTAATTTTTCATATTCTGTATTGCATTTTGCTTTTTAGTTCTTAGGAATAATTGTTCTTATTAGTGTCAATATGCCATACATAATTATTGAAGCAAGTGTGACAAGATTTATACATCTCATAAAAGTAATATAACTACATACAGCTGATTACTTATAATATCAAATATGCTCAATTAAACATTATTTTCTGTAATATTTTTTATATTATGTCAATTTAATTTTATAGCCTTCCTTTTTGTTTTTTTATTTGTATCCTACTATATGATGATACCTTTTTTGGTCAATCGTTATTCTCACGGTCAAATGCTTAAATGACTTGATTGATATGATCTTACAAGGCAAAATTTTTTCTCAAAAGTTGTGAATTCAAACTTTGTGAAACATGTGTATTCATGTACAAAAACAAATAATTACAATTTATGGTATGATTACAACTCGCACTTATTAAAATATGTCGGTCTACTATCAAAATTCATAGGAACTATTGTGATGTTTGTTTTCCTAGCGGTTTGTTAACCATTATGTTTCACTTTAATTAGAATATTAAGAATTTATTAGATAAAATTAACTGTTTTGATAGTTATTTATTATTTTAACACTGTTAGTTATTTGAATAGCTTTTTATAGAAAAATTAAAAATTAAACGTGAAATAACTTTTCACAAAACACCGCTACAATCTCTAAGTTAATCCGATTACTATGTTATTGAACATCTTTTTATATAGAGCTTAGCAGACCGGTCAACATGCTAAAAGCTATTTAAAATGCTCTTGCCGAACAAAGCCAAAGTAGTATCTTAAAAACTATGTTGCTAAGCAGTTTAGTTACACAAATTTGGGAATAAGTGTTGCTCTCCCTTTAACTAAGTTGTTTGAACAGTATATATCCAGCCAGCTAAACATGTACATCAACTACACATGACTTGTATCGGGACTGCCAACCAAAAGCTTGGACAGAATCTGATTGTAAAGTTAAGGAAAGTCAGAAAATTTTTCCAAGGTTGGAAGAACCAACTCAAGAAAAAAGGTCCTGCAAAGTAAATTTATATAAAAAAATTATTTTATTATTTCATAAAATTTTTTTATTTTGTGAATATGCTTAGATTGTTAATAATATAAACAGTTCATAATATTATAATTTATAATAAAATATTAATAAAAAATTAGTGAGTACTCCACCTAGCCTAGAGCACGTTGAGAAGAAGGTCTAGCCGGCTCGGCGACGTTGACACTTGCCTGTCTGTGTCCGCAGAGGTACCCTGCAGACCAATTAACGCTGTCCAACTAGTTTTTAATGCAGTCCAACTGTGCATTCTGGTTCGAATTGTCATTATAATTTTTCTTTTGTTAAAATAATATATTTCAGTATCCATGCATTTAATTTTGTGTTTTTCTGTTTTTAAAATTTTCAATATATATAAATATATAAGTAAATATTTAATAAGTTCAGTTATTTGGTGTGAAATATCGAATACTCCACATTTTGTTTAATCGGGTAGAGTTTTTCCAACTCAGATAACCCCATTGATATTATTAAGAATGAAATTATTAAGAATATTTGAATTGTATGAATTATAAATGTTATGATTTAATTAAATTTAATTAGTTTACTAAAATTGAAATTTTAATCTGTTATTTATCTAACATTAAATTTAAATTATAACAAATTCAATTATCTACATAAAAATTTTTATTAATGATAACATTAAACTTTTTATTAGAAAACATTTTAAACTAATTACATTATAAAATCTAACAATTTTGAATTATAGACAATAAAATCTTTAATTATATATATGAAAAAATTTAACCTAGACCGAGCCCATTGTCCTACTCATGAACCAAATAAATGAGAATAAGATTTTTTATTAAAACGAGAGTTTTTCTGACCATAAATTAAGAGAAGAAAAAGTCAAAATACTTTTTAAAAAGATATTTATTGTTACTGGTTTGATCCATAAGTAAGGCTATGGAGTCGGTCTAAGCAAATAATTTCTTTACATATATATATATACACACACACATGGGCGGAGGAAGAGGGAAATTGGGGAACTCATGCCCCTCAAAGCTCAAAAAAAAAATTTTAAATTTTTCCCGTAATTTATTGCAAAAAAAATTGTTTTCTTCTTCACTTTAGTCTTCTAATTTTTGAAAAATTTATTTTGGCATCTTCAAATTTTGAAGTCTAGCTCAGTCTATATATATATATATCCAAAAATTACATTTTATATTGGCATAAGATTTACCTGCACCTTCTCTTTATTTATTTATTTATTTTTCTGAAACTCCATTTCGGCCAAAAAGAAATTATTATCGTTGAGCACAGTGAAGTATGCCTCAAAGTCGTGTTGGAGATTGCTGTGATCTTAATTAGAGGCAAATTGAAATAGATATAACCCTTTATGTGGATCACAAGAATTAGTTGATTTTGTACTGAGTCGTGGATCATATATCCATTGAGTTTCAATATCAAATATGCGCAGTAGAATAATATAATTAAAACAATTAATTATATCAATAGGGATTTGTTTAAATGAATAAAGTGATAAAATTTGTTTAGAAGAATATTTCGTTTGCAGATTCTTTGAAACTTCGATCTACGCGGCTAGATTGTCGCAAACCACAAGCCGTCCAAACGTTCAGCTTTCAGTAGTATCCACACGAATGGACAATCGAAAAACTCTAAAACTATTTTAGAGAGTTGAGAGATTAGAGCGTATAATAGTATCAGCTATCATAGGCTCTCTATTTTTATTTTGTGGCTATAAACAACAACTCATGTTTTCACATTCATACAGTCTATACTGTTTCTTAAACTTGATAAAGAAACCCTTAAGTCACAAATAAATTAATTATAATTATTTATTTAAACATTTTAAATAAATAAATTATAACTAAATATATATGTGCCTATTTATTTATTTAAATAATTTAAATAAATAAATCATAATACATATATTAATAAAATTTTCAATTTAATCAATTTTATTTATTTATTTATTTAACTATTTAAATAAATAAATCATAATTAAAATATTAAATTTATTTAATCTAAAATTTATCTTAATTTATGAGACATATATCTAATCCTCATTGCATGAAGACCGCTCACTATATTCAAACCAAAGAAGCATTTGATGATGTACATTCTACATGGTATGGTGCGATTATGGAGTGGGAAAAGTTTTCTTGTTGATTTCATGCTTCCATTGATCAATAAGAAATGTGTTAAAATATCATAGAGGATCAACCAGGAGATTTGAATTTCAAACCAGAAATAGGAAATGCTCTTGCTGCTTGCTTCTGCCTATTAAATTACAATTTGAATATAGTCGACTCTTAGAATGATTTCAAATTAAATTTAAGGGGTTTTAACAATAAAATTTTTAAAATATGAAATTTATATTATTAATATTTTTTATTTTTATGGTCTTATGAGTTAAAAGTTTTATTATTTTTAACTAATTTTCAAAGAGTAACCAAGCAACGGTTAAAAAATATTTTTAAGAAAAACATTTTCTATTGAAAATATTTTTCAAATGTAAGTTATTTTCTGAAAATAAATGAAGTTTAAGTTATATCAAAGGTCCGTATGATTTAATTTTTGTATCAACTGATAATAAATCAGTCAATAACGGACGGATGATGATATCATACGTATACATGACTTATTTTCACTAGTGGTTCCTAAATTATAGCACCTATTTTTTAATTACTTCTAGACTTTAATTCATGAGCAATTTATTTAAAAAAATCTGACCTTTGCGTTTGCTCTCAATTACATCCCATTTTAACCTTAACCTCCCAGACACCCCAATTTCAAAGGTCAATATTATTTGCACCCTAATAAAAAATCAGGGGTTAAAAAAATAATAAACAATTCAACTATAGGACCTAGACTGACACAAGGTTAAACTAACCAACTCATAACCCACCCAAAAAAACGACGTCATTTCAACTTAGGAAAAAAAAAATCCTAAAACTCAAAAAACCTTAGTAACCATCGCCTCCTATGCCATTTCAATGGAGATCTTAGCAAAAAAAACAGATCATCAGCCAAAAGCCCCTCTTTGAAACCACCAAAATTAAGCAACCATCGGAATATTCTTGACTTTTCCAAATCTAAAAATTTAGAAACCACCACACTAGAAAGTCTACCGGCCTAGATCTGAGTCACTAAGTCTTTGGGCAAACTCTCTAAAGACCAGTTTGCCTCTGTCGCCATCTCCATTGGAATGATTGCAGTTGTTGAAGCTGTCATCTCCATCGGAGAAAGAAATAGAAAGGACAAAGAGGGGAAGAAGATTACTTGTCGATGGCGCAAAGAGAGTGGAGAAGAGGAAGAGACGGACATATGGAGGAGAAGGTGAGGTGATGAGGAGGAGGAAAGGAATGGATGGTGGAGCTTGAGTTTGGGTTGGACTGGTGAATGAAGGCGGTGAAGAAGCATGCAACGATGGTTGGTAAGGGTTTTTTAGTTTTAGGGTTTTTTTCTTTCTTAGGTTGAAACGACATTGTTTCTTTGGTGGGTGAATGGTTTGGATAATTTAACCCTCGTATCAATCTTTGGGCTCCACAGTTGAATTGTTTATTATTTTTTTAGCCACTGATTTCTAATTAGGATGTAAATAAGATTAACTTTTGAAATTGGGGTGTCTGGGGGATTAAGATTAAAATGGGGTACAATTGAGAGCAAACACAAAGGTCAGGGTTTTTTAAATGAATTACTCTTAATTCATCATTTAAAAATACACCTTCTATTTCAGTAGCAAAAAAAGTCCATTCGTCATTTAAAAAAATATTTTCTAATGAAAATGTTTTCCTTAAAAAATATATTCTAAATGACTTATTTTTGTTTTTTTATTCCAATTAGTTAAAAAAATATTAAAATATTTAACTCATAAAACTATAAAAATATTTATATTAATAGATATTTTATAATTTAAAATTTTATTGTTAAATATCATAAACTATATAAAAAATGATATATCATGAAAGTCAAAGGTGATCAGTAGTAATAGTTGCTGCTAAATAATAACTAATGTTAATAACAATCAATAATTAATTAAAAAATATATATTTATAAAGTTATAATAAATTTATCAATAACGGAAAAATATTTTTCTCTCTTAAAAATAAAAAGTTACTTTTTTAAAAAAATGACTTATGAATAAAACCACGGTTAATAGCAAACTGAATTCCTAACAAGAAGATCCATAAGTCAGCATCCAAAACTGTAGCAATGCCAAACTTAGCAATAGGGCCGACTTGCCAAACTCCGAAACTGTTTCGTAAAATGTTACGAGTTAGACTGCGAGTTTAACAACCATGATATAAATAATCTGATCATTGGATATGCTTAACGACCATTGTTTTATTAATAATTAGTATTAGCACCCGTGCGCAACGTGCAATATAGCATTAAAAGATAAAATAATATTTTATAACATAATTGAAAATTAATCAAATTAGATAATAAAATAATCGTTAAATGTATTATAAATATCTGAATCCGTTTAAATATTAATCAAAAATTTAAATATCTAAACTTGTATAGAAATTCACCTTTAATAACCAAACTCATTCCGAACCCAATTATTATTACTTGTTTAAATATTTAAATCCATTTACGTTAAAAATATATTTTTTTATTTTTCAAAAATAAAAATAAGTAAAAATTATAAAATTATTATTTTGATTTAATAAAAAAATATAATATAAATACTAAATATGATTATTGCATTAATATAATTAAAAAGGGGTGTGTATATATATATAAAATTTTTTATAAAAATAATTATTTTAAATATTTTTAAATTATTAATTAAACAGATAACGAGAAGCGAGTATCTGAGTCCTTAAACCCAAGTCAAACACGACATAGGTAGTGAAAATACTATCCGAACCCATACCAAACTTGTTTGTTCACTCTTCAAATTTGTCAAAATCATATTGGATCTTATCGAGTATTTACCTGGTCAAGTAAAATTGTCATCCCTAACTGATATATGCTTTCTTAAGTATCCTATTAAACCTTTCACTAATAATAACAAAAATCATATATGATGTGACCTATATCAAAAAATGCATGCTCACTGTTACTGTTGTTTTCAATAATTTAATAATGATAATAATTTTTAAAATTTAACTAATTATATTGAAATAAAAAATTAGATATTTTTTTATTTTTATGTTTATGATTTGTTATAGATGATTATTTATTTATTTAAAATATTAGTGTATAACTTATTAGTATAGTATGTCCTAAGCATGCGTATGTCCTACTTATTTAAAAATTAATATATCTTGTACATTCTGGTATTTGTGTCTATGCAACTTAACTCTCAAATATATGAGACTACTCCATATACCAAACCAATCAATCAATCAAGATATTTTTTTAATTATCAATGAAAAATTAAATTTTTTTGAAATTAAGTTTTTCTTTTATTTTATGTTTATAATTTATTATAAATGATTATTTATTTATTTGAAATATTAATGCATTACTTATTTTGTATAGTGTGTCCTAAGTGTGTGGATGTCATATTTTTTTAAAAATTATCGTATCTCATGGGTTCTCGTATCTTGTATCTTGTATCTGTGCAATTTAACTCTTGGTATATAAGACTACTCTATACACCAAATTAATCAACCAAGTTCTTTTTTTAATTACTAATTAAAAATGAAATATTTTTTTAATTTATTTTTATGTTATTGAAATAAGAAATTAAGTTTTTTATTTTTTATTTATAATTTATTACGAGTAATTATTTATTTAGTTGAAATATTAATGTATTACTTATTTTATATATTATGTACTAAGGATATGGATGTCTTGGTTGTTTAAAAATTATCATATTATGTATATTACCGTATCTTGTGTCTCATGTACATACAACTTAACTTCTGGTATATAAGATTATTCCACATACCAAACCAATCAATCAAGATTTTTTTTAATTACCAATAAAAATGAATTTTTTAAATTTATTTTTATCTCATTGAAATAAGAAATTAAGATTTTTTTATTTTTATGTTTATTATTTATTACAAATTATTATTAATTTATTTGAAATATTAATGTATCACTTATTATGTATAATGTGTCATAAGCATATGAATGTTCTACTTGTTTAAAAATTATTATATTATGTGCACTCTTATATTTTGTGTCTCGTGTCCGTGCAATTTAACTCTTGGTATATGAGATTACTCCATATATCAAGCTAATCAATCAAGATTTTTAATTACCAATAAAAAGTAAAGTGTTTTTTTCTTTAAATTTATTTTTATGTCATTGAAATAAGAAATATAAGTTTTTTTATTTATTTTATGTTTATAATTTATTAGAAATGATTATTTATTTATTTATTTAAAATATTAACGTCTTACTTGTTTATGATTTATTATAAAAAAGAAATAAGAAATATTAATGTCATACTTTTTTAAAAATTATTATATCTCGTACGTTATTATATTTTATGTCATCTGTCCGTGCAACCTAACTTCTGACATATAAGATTACTTTATATATCAAGCTAATCAACCAAAATTTTTTTCACTTATTAATTAAAAATGAAGTGTATTTTTTTTAATTTGTTTTTGTCATTAAAATAAAAAATTAAGTTTTATTTTATTTTATGTTTATGATTTATTATAAATGATTGTATATTTACTTAAAATATTAATGTATTATTTATTTAGTGTAGCGTGCTCTAAGCGTGTGGATGTCTTACTTTTTAAAAATCATATCCATAGACGTGTAAATTACTTATTAATTGTTTTGTAATAAGAAATAAATTTATATTAATAAATTAATAGATTAATGTTAGAGATAATCTTTTTTATATATATTATTTTGATAAAAACATTATCTAAAATAATTTATCTTTTACAATTGTGTCTTATCTTTTTACAACTATTTTAAATAATTATTGTCCTACTTATTATTGGCTTTTTCAAAGGTTTATACTTGACATCTTCACAATATAAACTGCTCTATTTTTAAATTTATATAGATTAACAATTAAAATTTGTAGGATATATGTAAAATTAAATTATAGTGAGTATTTAAAATATTTATCTTATTATGCTTAGTAATATTATTTACTAGCAAGTGATAGCTAATGGCACTTCTATCACGAGTTTAGCGGTAGATTAGTAATTAAATTATTTAATTTTATTTAAATCTGCATCTATTGTCAGGTCGTATATACATTTACCACTAAATCATATCTTGGTGTGGCTTTCGCTTAAGTTTTTATTGATTAGTCTCATGCGATTATGTACCTTTCCGATCAAAAGAATATTTTTTACATTATACTATCACAATGTTGATGAATCTCATGTGATTATGTACATTATACTATTACAATGTAATTATTTTTTACTCTGACAGTTAAATTAAGAGATGCTTCTAATACTACCATGTTAATTTGTTGAAACTCATTGATAAATATGACTTTCAATATATAACTAAGTAATAATTTAATAAATTTATTTACAGAAATAATAGGACTAACGAGAATATAATAAAATTAAGCTTAGAAGATACATGAATGAATTAAATTGAAAGATAGTTTTAATTTTTTACATTAAATAAAAAATTTAAGGCCAAATCAAATTAAAATAACATATAATACATATAAAAAATGAAAATTTTATTTTAGGTTAAAAATATTTAAACTTGGCTTAACTCAAACTATATCAATTAATTTTGTAAGAAAAAAAATATTAAGACAAAATTATCAAATTTAAAATATAAGATGAAACAAGTTTAGGGAGCAAAATCTAAATACTTCATAAATAATATACTTATATACATAAAAAAAATAGTGGTACGGCTTTCTGCGGGCAAGGGATCCATGATTCTATGTACCCAAATTAAATGGAATAGAAAATGAAACTCTATTTTTTAAGTCGTGACATTTTGGTAGGTGATAACAAAAAAATAAGTTCAAGATTTATTCGGTGTTTATCAAACAACACTTTGATTAAGTCAGAAGACTGAAGATTCGATAGTTATCAAATTCCGAATGACGTCAGAAGCCCGAATACCCGAATAATATTCATATTTTGTAACTTTTGATGATGACTAGTCAAAGGGAGTCATTAAAGACTATTAAAGGCTAGAATTACCGTTCGGTATTTATAGTCGAATCATAATCTTAGCAGTTACACTCAAAATTATACTATAAATAGGAGATTAGAATAGAGAATAAAATCATCTAAGAAAATAATTACTTTTTCATTCAAAGTATTTCCAAATCTACACTAACTAGTAGGAAATCATAATTATGTAATCTCGATTGGCCGAACACATAAATTTACTTATAAAATTTATTATTTTTTATCCTCAATTTTTACTTAATTTATTAAATAATTCAATTTATAAAATTACACTAATTAAATATTTTAATTCGGATAGCTATTTTATTAAATACTATAAACTTACAAAATTATTTCAATTAAATACCTAGTAAATAATTGAAATATGTGAAACTTAATGATTCAAAGTTATGCTAATTACATAGCAAATCGAAATTTTGTACTACTAGTCTTTTTGCAGGGTGCGTTGCATGTTGACTTTGTTCTACACACTCATTTGATTTCTTTATTTTTACAATATTAAAATATAAATTCCTATTTAGATTAAAATAAAATACAATGATTAATTAATATTGCATTTTACATGTACAATAAAATTTTGTAACATTTTTTGTATTGTAATAACTAATTGAAAAGAAAATAATGTTTCTGTTTCTCCCTTTAATAAAAAGAATTTTATTTTTATTTTTAATTAATTATATAAAATCACTACAATTTCACACCATATTGCAAAATATTCTATAATTTGATAATAATATAACATTAATATAATAAATCTCCACTTCAATATAAGATATGATTTTAATCTCCACTTCAATTATTTTCATCGGATGAAGTTAGGCAGAAATTTTATCAATAACATGTGATATTTTAGATCATATCTTTACATTGAATCTAAAAATAAATTTCTTAAAGTTCTCAACTCCACGTGAGAATCAATATGTAAAATTATAAATGATAATATTGGTAATTGAATGTATTCTATCAAGTTTAAAGAAGATATAAATGAGATTAAATTAAAAAATTAAAAGCCGTATATAAAAAATATTTGAAAAATATTAAAATTTTAAAGGTCCAATTATCTTTATATCTATTTAAAAATATATTCAATTAAATTATAAAAAATTAAATAAAATTCTATAAGTTTCAAAAATAAAAGAATAAGATATTAAATAAAAATAGAGCTTTTAAACTTTCTCTTTATTTCATTTTTAATATAAAAAAGTTGAAAATAAAAATGATAGCAAATTAAAACATTTATAGTCTAATTTTCAGAAAGATTTCATTAGTCTGAAAAAAAAACTCCTCTTTTTCTTTATATTAGTCATTTTCACACTTTCATTTCTTTTATTAAATTTAAAAATTTTTAAAATACAATAATACATAAATGATTCAAATGAGTGTATACTATCCTCTCCAAAGAAATCAAAGAGAAATAATATATTAAAAAATTAATTTTAATTTCATTATAATTAATTAATATTGTCTAATAATAAAGTGTTTAATCATATTTTAAAAAATTCAGAACATAATAAATTAATAGAATTTAAGTTCCAATTCAATATTTGAATTAAGATTTTCGATTTAATTCATAAAAAATAATATAACATAAGAACATATGATTAACAATATAAAAAATTATTAATTATAAAAATCATTGGATTAATAATATTACAATATCAAATAGAGAATATATAGACATATAAATATTTTCTTGAATTAAAATGCATAAAAAATCTAACTAAAAGGATATTCAAAAGTATAAATGGAATTTATTTATTTTTATTAAAAGACATTAACAATAGAACTAAAAAGGATCTTCAAAAAAATAAATAGACCTATTTTCTCCGATTAAAATATATAAAAAATTAATTAAAATGATATATTAGGAATTTCAAATTAAACTAAAGTTATTTTAGAAAATTTCATAATTTCTTTTTTCGTTTCCACGTGTATGTAGATTATAGATTATAAATTTATTTTATTATTTATAAGTTAAAGAGAGCAAAGTAAAATATATATAATATATACATGAAGTGCGTAATATGTATTTAACTCTAATATTTAATTTAAATTCTAAATTTAATAAAATTCAAAATATATATAATAAATAAAATAATTTTTAATTTTCATGTTGGATGGCCCATGAATCCACCTCTTTCACTTTCACTGCCATCAACCACCGAGTCACCAGTCTTCACATGTTGACTTAATTGTTCTCTATCATACAACTTTTGCTCACTTATAAATATCTGGTTCAAAATCCAGTTGAAGTTAGAGAAAGCAATTACTAATTTTAATGCTTCCAGGATGGAAAGAAAGTGAAACAGGAAGATGAAGCTGAAACAAATATAAGTACAGAATTCTAAGATTTTGATATAGTATGAGATGAGGCAACTTTGGGTTTGGAATCAAATTTTGTTTTATTATTTTTCTTATCATAAATTTAGCCGCTTATTTACTAAAAGGGAAGCACTAAAAAGGTTGTTTTTCTGAATGTTATATTTCGATTCAATTCCAGGCTTCTATAGGAAAAAGAATGCTAAAGGAAATTTCTTAGTTCTTAGTTACATGCATATGCAGCTTACCTTCCTGCCTTCCAAACACAGACAGCACGTAAACAGTCTATGCTCATGGGACAAATGAATCTTCAGCTGTACAATGTTATTAAAACCACCAATCCTTTCAGCTGTTCAACGTCATTACATAATAATCTGCACATAGCCTTTATCATATTGTAGTGGTCCAAATCATCAAAATATGCTTGTGTGCCTTCATGAAACCAATACTGATCATCAAAATATGCTCGAGTTTTCACTTTTTCCCACTATCAACTTTTTTATCCTTTTGCTCCTTTAAACTCTTCTCACTGTGTGCCAACAGTGGATTTTCCACTTCTGCCGCAACTGGCGGTGACACTGGAGGAGCCTCCTCCGGCGGACTTGACTTCTCCTCTTCTTTTTTAGCTTCCGCAGTAGACTGTTTTTGGTTCTTCATTTTTCTCCTCTTCTTTCTTCTCTTCCTTTTTTTCTCCTTCTACTTCTGATTGAAAAATACATAAATTAATTGAAAAATCAAACAAACCTATGAATTGAAAGAAACCCTAACCACCGATTAATCATGAGAATAAGATATCAAAACAGAATACAAACCTGAAGTTTTTCAGCAACCTTTTCATAGTCCATTCTCTCTTCCTGCAGTGCCGGCGATTGGAGTTGCCGGCGCTATTGGCGCAAGACGAAAGCTATGAAAAAATCAAACCTAAATAAACTAAACCCTTTTGAAAAAATCCATAAGTTAATTGAAAAATCAAACAAACCTATGAATTGAAAGAAACCCTAACCACCGTTTACCTTCTCTCCTTCCCGTTAGCGCCGACCAGACCTTCTTCACGCCACCACCGTGTTTCCGGTCTCTCCTCCTTTCTGTCTCAGCGTCACAAGTGAGAGAGGGAGCTGCGGTTTCGATCGACAGCTCGCTCTTCTCTCCTCCTTGTTTCTTCGGTGACTCTAACTCGATCAATTGACGGCAGCTCCATTGCTGTCGATGACGTAGCTTCTATCACTCTCTCCCTTCATTTCCGTTGATGGTGCGATTACGATTTGTTCTAATGGGGACAGTCGACTCCGTCCTTCTTTTCCATTTCTAAGATTCCAAATATTAGGGTTAAACTTTTCTCTCATTCTTACTCATTTATAAATTCAATTATTTTATTTTTTAATCACTGTCCTAAATAGTTATTATTATCTTAAATAATTATTATTTTACTCATATTTGGTTTTTTTAGCTTCGTACTTGGCATCTTAATGATGTAGACTGCTTTGTTTTTTAAATATATTTAGATAATAAAAAATAAAATATATTTATTAATATATAGTTAATGTTAATTATCTATTTTATTTAAAATAAAATTTAATTGGTGATCAATAAGATTATTTTAGAATATTTTAAATTTTATTAAAGGCATTATCGAAAATCTCATTTTCCTCCCTTCATTTCCACTTTTATATAATATAGATAAATGTTAAAAATTTTAAAAATTATTACTATTAATATGGAAAAGTGTGCAACATTTTCAAAATTTGTAAATTTAAGTGTATGATTGATTGTTCATAAAATTTAAAATACCATAATATTAAAGTTGTAAAGTTTGAAAGTGAATTTATGTTTTTGTACCGATCTCGATTCCACTTTGTCCTATTTGTGCTCTTAATTAAATCTAATCATATTTCCCTTTTATCAATCACAATGTTGGCTTTATACATTGATCCTTAATTTTATTTATTTTTTAACTTAAATTAAAAATTCTTAATATATATATTTTAATAAAATACGATTTAGATTTAATTACAAATCAATAATCCTTCTTGTTCATTTATATGGATAAAATTTTTAATTAGGGTGTATTCTATAAACAGTCAACCTTAATTAATTTTGACTAAAGTCGAATATAAAATCTATTTTGCAGTGTTCTGATCACTAGATTAGTTTGTAAATTAGTGAAAACAGGAGTTCACTGAACCGAAAAGTTCAATTGAATTTAATACGAATTAATCAAATTTTTATATATAATATTTTAAATATATTTATTGAATATAATGAAAATATAGATTAAAAAAAGAAACTTTGATAAACAATAAAAAACGGTCTCATATTTGGCTTTTAAGGGAAAAAAAAGTTCAGTAAAGAATTAAAAAAAAAATAAGACTTGACTAGATTTAACACTAAACAAAAAAAAATTATTACTATAAAATATAATACTTTTTTCACATTTAGCTTTAAAATTGGGCATTTAATTGTTTTGATTAAAAAATTAAGACTTTGGGCTTAAAAATGAAGAGGCCCAAAAATTAAAAAATAAATAGACCATTTTTAAGAGGCCCAGATATTAAAGAAGCCCATATTTTGAGAAAAACTTTACATTTGACTCGAAGCATACTAATCATCGGTGTTTTTTCACCGGATTCTATCTATTTGGAAGCTACTGACTTTATAATTCAACATGAATTGGACAGAGTCCAGTTCTTGCTTAAACCGATCGGTTCGGTCCGATTTCAGAACAACACTATACTGCCTTTTTTTGGCCTTTTCTTTTACTGCATTAATGTTCCGTTTGTTTCTATCAAATAACTTTCAGGAAAATAGCTTGCTGAAAAATATTTTCATGAAAAACATTTTCTTTGAAAAATATTTTTCAAATGACTTATTTTTCGTCATTTGGTTATAATACTGGAAATTAGTTAAAAATATTAAAGTCTTTATCTCATAAGACCATAAAAAAATATTAATAATAAGGCTTAATTATAAAAAAAGGTCTGAACTTATCAATTTTTTTAAATTTAGTCAATATTTTTTATTTTCTCAATCAATACTTTATATTTATTTTTCTTTGTTAATTGTAGCATCCATCTAGAGTCTGTTAATGTTTACCGATATATCCATTAACGGGGTTCAATTTTTTTTCAAATTATATCCACGTGGACAAACCACGTAAAAAAAACTAACTTGAACTTAAAAGGTTTAATCACAAAAAAAAACTTAAACTTATGAGTTTTTCTCAAATTTGGCTAATATTTTTTATTTTATCAATTAATATTATGTATTTATTTTTCTTTGTCAATTGTGACTTTCATTTAAAGTCTATTTATATTTGCTGATATGTTCGTTAATAGATTTTAATTTTTTTTCAAATTACATCCACGTGGACATACAACATAACGTTCATTATAACGTTTTTCCATATTACATGACGTTTTCTAGAGTCTGTATTTGTTTACATTTTGTAACACTCATTACAACGTTTAGTTAGACAAAGTCATTAATGGCCAAAATTCTTGTTCGGTATTTATGACTAAAATTTCTTTAGTAGATCAATCACAATCTGAATGGTACTATAAATAGGGCTAGAAGAATAGAAGAAAGATATCTACTTTCCAGATTAAATTAATAGCAAATATATTCTCTAAACTTTTTCTTACAACTATCACTGGACATGACTGATTCAATTGAGAAGTAGATTTTGATTTATGAAATTGATGGTTCAAAATTTTTATGATGTTGAATCTGAATCGATCCTTGAACGTTAGTTTTGAAATTCCAATTTTGATTCTGGCTGGTTTTGATGAATCAACGGTTTTGATTACAGTTTTTGGCACTATGTATATTATTTTTAAAATAAAAAATAAAAATTTGATTTTAAAACTACGTCATTGGTTCGACAAAATTAATGTAAATTAAAAAAAAATTGATTTTATTTTAAATAATTTTTAGAATGCTTATAATTATATAAGAAATAATATTAATTAATTTTACAAAATAATTAAATAAATTATCTTTTTTTTCTCTAAATGTTAACAAAATAAAAAATTTGAAAGAAAAAAAAACTTTGAACTTTCATTTGTATCAAATAGTATTTTAAACTAAATATTTTATTTTGTTATCATTATTACTGCTTTGAATTTTTAACCTGTTTTTAGTCAAGTGTCTTCACAAAAAAGAAATTTTATTTTTGTGTAAACCACTAGTATCTGGACTCGGACTCTATTATCATGAACTGCTTAATCCGATTCGGATTAGTTACCTTTAACACTCCTAATTACCAGAGATCGCCTAATGTTCTTCATTACTAGGGATTATCTAATTCAGTTCGAGTTTAATCACAGTTAAGACTTTTCATCTCTCTCTACATATGCATCAAGTGAAAATCGAATCCAAGAGCTCTTTTTACGTGCCAAGCCTGCAACACAACCCCTAGATAAAAAGAAAATAATAAACTATATTATGCACTTAAAGATAATTTAGATTTTAAGGCTAAATGATTACAAATTTTAAAAATCAAAATAGAAATTTTTTTGTGTAAATCGGACCAAAATCACCGTTAACTATAGGTTCTGAGCGGACTCAGATTCAGATATGAATTTTAACCATCCTTGAACTGCTAGTTCTTGTTAAAAGATTTTGAACCGATTTTTTTGGTTCAGTTTTAATTCATTTACAACAAGGTTTTGGTTCTGAAACCGAACCGGTGTCCATGCCCAACTCATATTATCGCGGTAGAAATGAAGCAAAGCAACCAGGAAAGCGACAGACTTGGAGTGAATAACTGTGGAAAAAAAAAAAAAAAGAAAGTCGGTCAAGCAACTATTCTCTCTTTCTCGCTCCAATCCACGAACTTTCGCTGCACCTTCTTCTCTCGACCTTTTTGTCGTCTTTTTTCTCTTTTTCGTACCTTATCGCGAGTGCTCCTTCTCTCTCTTTCTTCCATTTGATGACTTCTTAGGTTCAGTTCGTTTCTTTCAAAGCCAACAAAATCAAGAAATCATGGCCCCCCCGATTGAAGAAGGTACTGAATTTCGAGATCAAAATCGATTCTTCTGATAATAGGTTTCTTTTATGTATTGGATTTGAAGAGTTATGTTTTTGGATGATTATGCTTTAGTTGGTTTTCTTTTTGGTTGGCGAATCTAGAGAGCATCAATAACTATCACTTCGATTCTAACTAAGAACTTCACTTCTGCTTTCTGGAATATTTTCCCTTCAAACAAACAGATGGATTATAAAATTATACTTTTATTGATAAACGAATTTTAGTACTTTTTTGTTTTTACTCGAGTCCTATATCTGTTTGGCTAAGGAAAACTGGTACTAGAGAAGATGGGCCTATTTGCTCAGTATGTTAATATGAATCTAATTCAGCGAGTGTCTTATGGAAATTCTGTGAGAAATTAAGAGTAGATAAAGGAAGTTCTAAACCTGAAAATTTTATTTGCTTCTGTTTTCTTTTCCCTTAAAACAAAAAGGGTAAAATGCGTTCTTTAGTTATATCAATTCTGTAATTGAATAAATGTTGATTGATGGATTGTGCAGAGGGAGAGAGGGACATAGAGAAGGGATTGGTGCCTCCACAACAAAGCCAAAACCCTCTTGCAGAACCTTCTCCAACGCCATCACCATCCTCAACATCATCAGCTCCAGCCCTAGTTTTATCCAACTCTGGAAAAAGGATTGATCAGGCAGGGAAAAAGAAGTATGTAAAACAAGTGACTGGGCGCCATAATGACACTGAGCTTCATTTGGCAGCTCAGCATGGTGACCTGGCGGCTTTGAAGCAGATTCTTAATGATATTGATTCACAGTTGGTGGGGACATTGAGTGGAGAAGATTTTGATGCAGAGGTTGCAGAAATCCGAGCATCAGTGGTGAATGAGCTGAATGAGTTGGGAGAGACAGCTTTGTTTACTGCTGCAGATAAAGGGCACCTTGAGGTTGTAAAGGAATTGTTAAAGTATTCCAGTAAAGAGTGCATTACAAGGAAGAACAGATCAGGCTTTGATCCTTTGCATATTGCTGCTATGCAAGGACACCATGGTAATGTTCTTGAGTTTTTCATATTCTAGATTGAAGTTTTTGATCTTTATTTACTGTTAATTTTTTCGAATGGACATGTTGATTTTGGAGGGATACGTGAACTAAAGCAGCTTATGGTTAAATTAATATTTGCATGATAAATGTTGCAAGATGTTATGCAAGGTGTTGATAAACCTAGCTTGATCTCTTAGATTTTTTGGTGAAACAATGAGAAGAATCTAATTAGTGGTATATCTTACAAGAACGAGTCTGAACTTTGTCCAATCAATGTTGTTTAGCAACTCTTAGACACATTGGACCACGAAAATCATTGTGCCAATGTTTTGTTCCTTTCTTTCTTTC
The DNA here is from genome assembly GCA_948099535.1 of Jatropha multifida. Lineage (NCBI taxonomy): Eukaryota > Viridiplantae > Streptophyta > Magnoliopsida > Malpighiales > Euphorbiaceae > Jatropha > Jatropha multifida. The sequence continues at coordinate 30,190 of CANUEX010056058.1, forward strand.
CTTATTATTTTTTTTTGTTTGCCATGAGATGATGCTTAATAATGTAGTATAAGATAGTTGATTTGATGTTCTATCCTATGTCATTGCAGTATTATTGATAATAGACACTGGATCTCTCTGGGCCTAGAAGTTGAAATAAGAACATGACCACTGTTTATAATAAGTAGAAATAAGGTAAGCTAGCTTTCCGTTCCCCAAGAAAGGGAGGAGTTAATATGAAAAAAAATAATAATTGAGAAAGCTTTCTTGCTGTTGTTGTGAGAAACTACGAATTGAATGTGTTCAAGTAATTTTTCAGGTATTATTGCCTAAGTTAATATTTAATGCTACCACATGAGTTATGAGTTGTTGTTGCAAATGATGGCTTTGGTTCAGTTTTAAGTCACATGGAGAACAGGAGATTCATTCTGAAAGATACTGAATGCACAGAAGTGGCTTTCCAACCACTTGACTATACTTGCACTATTGGGGTTCAAGTTTTTGGTTTTTTCTGATGTTCCTTGTGTAATTATAAGGACTTCCATTTTGAGATCTCTTTCTATCTTTCACTCTCTCTCAATGAGCAACTAGGACCAATTTGGTGACAGTATATGTTGCATTATAAATTTAATTGCCAGGATGAATGCTAGATTTAACGTTACCAGCTGCAAGAGTTGCGTTCTTATTATAAACAGTTTTCAATACAACCTAGGAAAGCACTCATGTCAATTCTCTTATTGCAGCCATTGTCCAAGTGCTATTAGATCATGACCCAAGCTTAAGCCATACATATGGGCCATCAAATGCAACCCCTCTTGTATCTGCAGCCACAAGAGGGCATACCGCAGTAGTAATTGAATTGCTGTCAAAGGATGGTAGCTTGTTGGAGATTTCTAGATCCAATGGGAAAAATGCATTGCATTTGGCTGCCCGACAGGGTCATGTAGATGTTGTAAAAGCATTGCTTAGCAAGGATCCACAGTTGGCACGGAGGACTGACAAGAAGGGGCAGACTGCATTGCATATGGCCGTAAAAGGGCAAAGCTGTGAGGTGGTCAAATTGCTTCTCGATGCAGATGCTGCTATCGTGATGCTTCCAGACAAATTTGGTAACACAGCATTACATGTGGCAACTAGAAAGAAGCGGGTGGAGGTATGATGTTATCATTTTCTTTCTCTTAGAACTAGAAGTAATATCTGCCTTTGTTGCACTCTGATGTTCATTTTAAGTTCTATCCTTGAAATTGCCAAGGTCTCTTTTTCCTATGCACACGTGCCCATGCTTTCTGGCACTTTTTTATGGTTTACTCACATTTTATATTTTGAATTTCTTTTCTCATTACAGATAGTTAATGAGTTGTTATTACTTCCCGATACCAACGTCAATGCACTGACAAGGGACCATAAGACAGCCCTTGACATTGCTGAAGAGCTTACCCTGTCAGAAGAATCATCTGAGATTAAAGAATGCCTTTGTCGCTACGGTGCAGTTAGAGCTAATGAACTCAACCAACCAAGAGATGAGTTAAGGAAAACTGTAACTCAAATCAAGAAAGATGTTCACACCCAGCTTGAGCAAACCAGGAAGACCAACAAGAATGTTCATAACATTTCCAAAGAGCTGAGAAAACTACACCGTGAAGGTATCAACAATGCTACCAACTCAGTGACAGTGGTGGCTGTACTTTTTGCTACAGTTGCTTTTGCAACTATCTTCACTGTACCTGGTGGGGATAAAGATAGTGGGATGGCAGTGGTGGTGAGCCGTGCTTCTTTCAAAATTTTCTTCATCTTTAATGCTATTGCTCTCTTTACTTCATTGGCTGTTGTGGTGGTTCAAATAACGCTTGTTAGAGGTGAGACAAAAGCAGAGAGACGTGTGGTGGAGGTGATTAACAAATTAATGTGGTTGGCTTCTGTGTGCACGTCAGTTGCATTTATAGCCTCATCTTATATAGTGGTTGGCCGGAAACATGAGTGGGCTGCTATTTTGGTTACAGTTGTGGGGGGAGTTATAATGGCTGGTGTTCTTGGCACGATGACTTACTATGTGGTGAAATCCAAAAGGATTAGATCAATGAGGAAGAAGGACAAGCCTGCACGAAGGAGTGGATCCTACTCATGGCAGCACTCGGACTTCTCCAACTCAGAAGTTGATAGAATTTTCGCCCTTTAATGTGTGAAGATTGAAACTTTTGGCTAATCTTATGATTGTAGAGCAAAACAATGAGTGAAGCTATTGTAGTTAAATATAAAAATGGTGTCTCCTAATATTTCATTTGATGTTAAATATTGAAGAAGACGGAGCTACTTTGGTTATAAAATATAAAGATGGTGTTTCCTAATACTTCTTTGATGCATGCTGACAGATTACTCTCTTGAGTTGAGCTGAAAAGTTACTGAACTTGCAATGCCTCTAATTTGACATTATCCTACGTTTTGCAAAAGGATTGCAGAAAGGCTCAGGTAAACCAATCCTTCCTGTAAGGCATTTCAAATCAGTGGAATACTATTGAGATTGATGTTGCAATGCTTTGATAAGTTCTATTTACAAGTCCAGATTTAGGATTTGGCCTCAGGTATGAAGTTACCTTTGAAGTTTATGCGATTTGTCTTATGATACACTCAAATTTGAGAGAGACTTGTTATTATTTTACAATTTCACATTTGAGTAATAACTGTGTCCATCACCTAATTGAAATAACTGTGAGAGTTCAATAATGATCATGTCTTTTATATTTTATTTTAATGAGGGGCATAATTATTAATAAAATGTAAAGTGTAAGGACATGATAGGTTCCCTGCAAATTTGAGAGTACCATAAGGCAAATCGTGTAAACTTTAGGGACAAATCTTTGCATTTGGCCTTTAGGATTTAGGTTTTAAGTCTGTTTGGCATTGAGGTTGAAAACTGCTTTATGGAATATGCTGTATCTCATCAATGATTCAAAGCTCATCTTTTTCTTTTTTATTTTTCCATTTAATTTAGTTGAACATTACATGAAAAAGAATATTTGTTTCTGGAAAAAAGATTTTCTTCACATGACAAGTTTTCGGCTCTCTTCTTTTGGATTTGCCTAATGTTATGGCCAGTGTCGACAAATACTCTTGATCTAGACACAGATAGTATTATTCACATGTCAAATAGTTCAACTGGACGGCTATGCCTACTAAAACCAGCTCAATTCTCTGAAATTTAAAATAGCCCTAATTTGGTATGTTGCACGATTCTATCATCACCTTAATTAAATTATTTTGTTCAAGCAATAAAATAAGGCCCATTGGCTATCTACTATATGAGATTCATTCTACTTAAATTGCTGTATTTTTTTACGGAAAAACATTATGAAACTTTCAACTTTATTTTGATTTGCAAATTTTATAGTATTTTCAATTTTTATTCTAAATCACTATATACTTTAACTTATTAAATTACATTTATTAAAGATTTATAAAATTTATTTGATATGAAAAATGTGAATTATTATTTCACTAGTTATATTAATTATGCATTAAATTAATATTTTATTACATATAGAATCCATAACCTAAAATTTATTGTTGTTAGCGTGAAAATGTGTAATGTTATCAAAATTCATAATTTTAAGAATGCAATCAATTTCTTATAAAGTTTAGAATGTCATGAAATTTTTATAATTTGCATGTGGTGAGTTTCTCAAAATGCATAATTAATTATAATTTTATTGGGCTTGAAAAAAAAAAGGAATTGTCTATTATAAGATTGAGTTTATATAAATCAATATTTTAAGTTTTTTAATTCAGAATTATTTGGAATAATTGTACTTATTAATATATTTGTAAGGGAATATTTTTAATTTTAAATCTAACAACTGATGAACTCATTATTCTTATATAGGGTTATTCTTATAATAGAGGAATCCAAAAGATTATATAATATTTAATAACTGTATGTTTAATATTAGTGTTCTGAGAATCGGACCGGTCAGTAAACTGATGAAGGTAGGAGTTTACCGAACTGGAGGGTTTGACTGGATTCGATATGGTTGAACCGAATTTTTATATATAATATTTTTTAATGTATTTATTAAATAAAATTAAAAATATAGGTTAAAAAAATTAAACTCAAATAAAAAAATGTTCAAATTTGGATTTTACAAAAAAAATAAAATATGAATAAATTTAAAAAAAATATTAATTACCATAAAATATATTATTATTTTTTATTTAGTTAATATATTAGGATTTGGGTTTATAAATAAAAAGGCCTAAAGATTAAAAAATTAGTGGGCTAATAATTTTAAAATTAAATTCAAGCAAATGAAAATCTAAACCGGATGTCGGATAGTTGGTTTGTATCGGGTTTAACATCAGATAAAAAATAAGCTTAATTGATGTTAAAAAAGCTACATCTATTTTACCATTAGACATTTGAGAGAATGCTTATTTGGAAAAGAGAGAATGAATGTCAAAGTATAATTTCTATTCATTCAACTTTTTAATTTAAATCTTTTTCACGATAGATGGACTTTGGCCACTGTTGCAATGGCATCTTTTTATTATTAAATTATAAGATCATACTAACAATAGCTTTGGTCTTTTCGCCTAATAATTTGTAGTATTTTATTATTAAAATATAAAACAGTATCATCATTAGTAATTAGTCGTCGAATTTTTAATAAATATTTAAAATTATTTGAGAGTATCAACATTAGTAAAATTTAATAATAGTATTTATTAAAAAATTTTATTTTCAATAAATATTATTTAAAATAATATTTCATATAGTATTAAAATTTTTATTTTGGCAACTAATTAATAATTATGGTACTGTTTTGTATTTTAATAATAAAATAATATTAATTAATAATAAACACCAATTAATCAAATTTAAATATTCAATAAATAGAGAAGTAAGATTATATTAAAATTATGTAAAAATAAGTTGATCCAAAAGAATTCATAAAATAGTTTTTACTTATTTTTTTATAATTTTAATGTGATTTTACTTCTTTATTTATTGAATATTAAAATTTAATTAATTGGTCTTTATTATTAATTAATAGTATTTGATTATTAAAATATAAGACAATATCATCATTATTAATTAGTTGTGGAATTTTCAATAAATACTTAATTATTTGTGAATTTCATATATTCTTGTACTTTAATAATAAAAATGTCATTATAATTGGGGCTATATTCTAGATACCATGAGTGAAATAGTTTTAAATTAAAAGGTTGAGTGTACAGGGGTGATGTGGATGAGTGATTCAACTATTTTCCTATGAGTGAGGTTAAAGGTTCGATCCTCATGAATAAAATAAATATTCACTAGAAGCACTTTATACTTTTTTTCGATCGACCTTATGCGAGCAAAATTTAGTTCTATCTCAATGGGCTTGGGATACATATGGTTAAGATGAAAAAAAAACACATATTATTATTTGATTTGATATAATTTCTAAAAATTAAATAAATATATATGATAAAAAAGAAAAAAAAACTTTTTTATGGTTATAAAAAAATTGTGGGTTTATTTAGAGAAAATATAACGTTTGTTTTATGTAATAATTTTTTATTACTTAATTAATTAATTGGTTTATTTTAAATTTACAACTTAAAACAATAGAAAAATAAAATACTTAGAATAGACTCATTAACTGATCAATATTGAATTCTAGCATGATTTGCTTTGTAATTTTCATTATTGACTTGGCTTTATTTTTTTGGTCTATTAGAATCAAATTTAATTAAATTATAGCATTTCTAAAATTATTCTTCAAATTCAAATTGATACTGTCACGACCCAAAACCGTGGGCCGGACTGGCACTAGGACCTAGGTAAGCTTAAGGCACCCGAGGCCCGTAGTAAGCCTAAACTATCACACTCCATCCCTATTATCATTAGACTATCGGAATAATAGGCCCATATTATGACATTGTTCATAAGACAATTAGAGTTAATAATTCTGACCCAGCATTAATAATACATACTATTCGCAGCTCGGGCCCATATCCATATAATAAAAATATTTTCTCATACAAATATTTATTTGTCATAATATGTTCAAACTGTTCCTATTATACAGTCTC